>APFE030796013.1:33045-87653 GCA_000404065.3 Pinus taeda | reverse complement strand
CTGAAATACCAAATCTCATAATGCATACGCTACTTTACTATACCAAAACCGCGTGTATACGCGCTTTCACCTCATACAACCCACGTACATATCTAAAGATAATTACTCGTGCCTTCGCTGTTATATCAACCCAATCCAAGCAGCACAAACCGATAACCAGCAATTCTAGATCTTCGCACTTCATCAGATGTTCCTTCCTTGCTTCCCCTCTTTGCCTAATGATCTTCTCCTTATATAGGTTAGGCTTCTCTCAATACCATGGTCCAAAACCATGTAGAAACAATACCATGAACCCAATACTTGGGGTCGTCACTTTGGACCAAATATTATGGACCAAATACCACGGACCAAAACCATGATTTCCAACATGTACACGCCTTTACTCTTATTAACCCGTGTGTATATGCGTATGCTCCTTCTGCTTCGCTAACCCGCGTATATACGCTCTTTCTTCACGGTCAACCTGCGTATATCTCTCTATTTACCTGTTGCACTATGATCTGTCCTCTGAGTGAGTTGCCATCACCTGTATCATTCCTTTGAGTGAGTTGCCATCAAGGACAACACCTGAATCATAATGCCAACAAAATTGTTGTGAATTTTTTGACCATTTAAAATTTTAATATTTTCGTTGTATTGAACTCGAATAACCAAATTTATATTATAAAATAGTATTTGATTTTATTTAGAATTTATGTTAAAATTATTAAAAAATATATGAATTCATTAATGTAGTTTTAATGATAAATACTAAAAATATTATTTAAGTTGAAATTTTCCTAAACTAAATTGAGGTCTAAAATAATTTATGAGTGGCTAGAATTTGCCTTTATGAAATTTAAATAACATCTCAAGATCAATAGGGCATGTAATAGGAGTGAACTTTTCAGATTTTAGAACCATCATCGTGTGAGTTTAAGTGATAAGTTTTTTTTCTCATATAGCAATAATAAATTAATGCACATTCACAAATATCAATCAATAATAACATTCTCAATAGCATCTTCTTCAATAATTAACAAATAAATAATAATAATTTTTCTACCTTCAAAATATATATATAAAATTTATCTCATTATTTTTTATTTTTATCATAAATAAAAGATAGGTTGATTTACAATTAACACAATAACATTCACTTGTTTATCACTAATGACTAACAAAGGAATAATAAATGCGGTCGTCGAAGATATCAAAGTCGTGCGGGTGGAATATAAATGATAGGGCATCTTGTCCGTAGTGTTGTCAATCTGTCCACTCGTTCACCGAAATCTTTTTCACGATGTGAAGTTGCGGGCCCCACCCATGTGACGCACAGATGAAGAGATAGGCTTATCATTATGTAACGTCGCTCACCCAAATCTTTTTCACGTTGTGAAGTTGCAGACTCCACTCATATGGCGCGCATTGAATCACAGATAAAGAGACAGGGTTGGAGCTCTAGAGTTGATGGTCGCCGTTTCTAAATATGCGATTATAGCATAGTTAATGTCTTTGATATGGGGGCTTTATAACTTTATATAACATTCAGCGCAGTGATGAGAGAGAAAACAATGCGTACGGCGTGTTATATGGGGTTATAAAACCCCATGTCAGGGGCATTAAATATGCTATAGTCGCATATTTAGGAACTGTCGTTGATGGTCGGCCAGTACAACTTTAAGGGCGTGGAAAAATTAGTGAGTGGAGGATGGTGGTGAAAACCTCGCTTACATCATGTTGTCATGTTACTAGGTATAAAGTTGCAGTCCCCACCTACCCATATCACGCGTATTGACTCGCAGATAAAGAGATATCACACGTATTGACTCACATATAAAGAGATAGGCGTGGGACAGTAGGGTTGATGGTTAACCATTACGACCTAGAAACGTGGAAACATGACCGGCCGGTAATTCCCATGCTAAGTTAGTCAAACCTTCTAGAGACACCACCAAATTCCTTTGGTGATTTGAGAAACCTCAATTGCAGTAGTCCCTTAAGGTGCCACATTTGGGAGAGCCATAATTTAATTAAACCTAGTTATTTTTAGGTGGAGGGTTGCTTTAATTTACCATAAAAACATACGAAAGAAAATTTAGCTCATTTATCCTAAATTAAATAGTAACTCGTATACAAAATTCAAAAATATATTTTATTAATTTTAATGTTATTAACAAATAAAGTTAATTAAAGATAGAGTTCATACATAAAGAATAAGGTATATTTTACAACTTTTTATAAAAAGTTGAATTATTATTGGATAATATTTGATTTTAGGTGTAAAATTAAGTTAAATTTATTAAAAATCATATAAATTTATTGAAAAAAAATTAATAGTGACTATTAAAAATATAATTTAAATTGAAATTGTCTATCAGAAATTAAAGCTTTAAATATTTATGAGTGGCTAGAACTCATTTGGGAGAGCCATAATTTAATTAAACCTAGTTATTTTTAGGTGGAGGGTTGCTTTAATTTACCATAAAAACATACGAAAGAAAATTTAGCTCATTTATCCTAAATTAAATAGTAACTCGTATACAAAATTCAAAAATATATTTTATTAATTTTAATGTTATTAACAAATAAAGTTAATTAAAGATAGAGTTCATACATAAAGAATAAGGTATATTTTACAACTTTTTATAAAAAGTTGAATTATTATTGGATAATATTTGATTTTAGGTGTAAAATTAAGTTAAATTTATTAAAAATCATATAAATTTATTGAAAAAAAATTAATAGTGACTATTAAAAATATAATTTAAATTGAAATTGTCTATCAGAAATTAAAGCTTTAAATATTTATGAGTGGCTAGAACTCATCTTCCTTAGGCTGAAAGAATATTCTAAGGCTAAATGTCATGTGGTAGGAGTGAATTCTAAGATACCATCCTCATATATGTGCTTTCTTTGAATAGCAATAATAACTTAGTTCATTGGTATCAATAGCATTTCAAATAACACTCTAACCGTTACTAATGATAATTTTTGCCATCTTCAATATATACTATTAACATATAGTTAATTTTTTTTATAATAATTGATTTTATTATTTTAAATTTTATTATAATTTCAAATTAAAATTAATATACAGTAAATTAATCTTATTGTATTTAAATTAGAATACAAGGTGCCCATCTCATCAGCAACTTAGACTTCTTAAGGATTTCTGCTCCGCCATGGGTTTCACTGTTAACACTGACAAAGCAAAAGTTATGATTATCAAATTCAAGAAGGACACTTACACTAATTTTATGTATGACAATAGTAACTTGGAAGAAGTGTCTTCTATAAGTACCTAGGAAGTGATATTCATCACATGCTCAACTGGAACTATAGCATTGAGAAAATGATTAATGGGGGGTGGAAAGCTTATTTTGGTCTTGAAAATAATTGTAAGACGAAAAACCTCGTAATGTGGGAGAGAAAGAAGTTCATCTTTGAAAATTTAGTCACTCCTGTTATCTTATATGGATGTGAGGTTTGGAGTTGTAGCATCTCTAGTGAATCCTGGAGAAAGGTTGAGCAAATCCAGAATTTCTTTATAACGTATAACCTCAAAATTAAAAGAAATACACCCTATCCTATTCTCCTTATAGAAGTGGGTCTTTCCCCTATCGAGTGCCTAGCTATGACTAGGCTTCTGTTGTACAAGCACAAACTCAATAACATAGGAGACCATAGACTTCTTAAGATAGCTTTAAATTCCAGCCAAAACCACCTAAGGCTCAAACGAGGTTGGTATAAAGACACCAGGGCTTGGTTAAACCATTGGGAGATCGACGAGAATGTTGCATTGCAAAAGATTAATAACATTAAAAATATTGTTACTTCTAAGTTCAAGAAAAAATGTGGTGGGAGACTGACTTAGCACCTAAAAGAAAATTAAGATATTATAAGGAGGTCATCAACCCCACCCTAGAAGATCAAAAGTATCTCTTTGTTTTAGCTAGTTCAAAGAAGAAAAATAATTTAGCCAAGATTAGAACGAACTCTCATGAGTTCCATAGTGAAACAGGTCGTTGGTCTGTTCCTAAAACACCATGGATGGAAAGGATCTGATGCAAGGTCAACCCTGCAAAACCAGGATCTTTAAACTCTCTGCTCATAAACATGCATCTCATCTCTCACCCGATCTCTGATGCCAAAATTTCATACAGTGTTCTAACCATAGGTCTTCAATAAAAACAATAAAACTAACTGAAGATCACACCAACCATATGCACACAAAAATATATGAGAATAATTAATTAAGAAATAGAATATTTACAAGAGAAATCGTGGCCTATTCATGGCCTCTTATTCTTCATACTCCCTCATTTTCTCTCACTCTCACTCCTTGAGATGAGAGCTCAGTTGCAGCTTTATTTATAATAATAATAGATACATGCATAGGAATAAATCAGGCCTAGGGAAAGCAGGCTTTTTCCTTTTTTTACACAGTGATTTTAAAGCTTGAAGCTTTTCTCCATTCTTATCCTAATTTAACTGGAAAAAACATAGAAATTCTATACCAGCTTTTCTCCTAAACTAGTTCTCCCATATCCTTTTATTTAGAAAACAATATTTACATAAATTCACTTCCTAAAACAACAAAATATTCAAAATTATCACACCCCTTCCTTATTTGATATTTACAAATGAAAACGGGCTTGATGCTCCTGCATCATACACCCAACCTTAAAATTAATCATGATCTCCTGATCATGTGCCTGGATCCCATACTTTATGCTGCAAGTCATCATGTGCTATTGTTTGCTTCTTTTCTCCTAGTCTCCATATCTTATGTTGCCTTGCTCCACTCGCTTCACTCTCACAGTCTTCTGTTGTCTTCCTTTTGCTGCCGCTTCTGCTGCTTCTCTTCCTTGCTGATGTCTTCCTTTGAGACCCTTCCAACATGATTCTTCTAATTAAATCAATTTCTCTGTCTAATAAGTCTTCAAACTGCTGACTTCTTTCTTCTATGCTTGTTTCTGTTCTGACTGCCACCCAATCATCCATACCCTCTTGTCTTCTGGAACAAAAAACTTCTTCTCTCCTCAACTGAGTCAAATGTTCTGCACCAATACCTGCATTCACAAAACACTTGTTAGAATAAAATCCATAAGGCCTCAGTGCCTTATTTCCCTCTGCCAACGTTTCAGTATATTGATCCCAATCATTCTTGAAATTATCACTCAGTCTATCCTCAGCATCATCCTCTCCGAGAATGCACCTGTATTCTGGTTCATAAACCTCTTCATCTTCATTCATCTCTGCCTTTATATTCTGAATTCTTATCCTCTGTACTTCTAGTCTCTTCTCCAGAACATTTAAATCCTGCCATAAATCTGTCATCTCCTTTGAAAAGATTTCTGTACAATCTTCAATACTTTCACAATCCCAGCTTTCTGTTGTTACCATTTCATCACCTGCATATAAACTCTCAGTATCAACTATTACTTCCTTTATTTGTGCTTCAGACTGATTCACTTCTTCTGTATCCATAAAAACTTCCACTTGTGCTGTAACAGTTTCACAAGATGGCACATCCTCCTCAGTAAAAACTGTCATCACATCACAATTGTCAGCTACAAAAATACATGGTTTTACATTATCCAGCTGATCTGGATTTACCCAATAACTCAAGAAATCATCAATGATTTTGTCCTCTTCTGTTTCATCAATGGAAACCTCCTCTGCACCTGCAAACATACACAACTCATCAGCTTTAAAACCACAAGACTTTTTAGTCCTCACTGCTTCCTTCAACAATTTCCTTTGAACCAATCTGCATGTGGGATTTTCAAATTTCATCTCTGGCACAAGAATTCTAAGTCCCTTTCTCACCAAGGCAATCAGAATTTTCCTCAACCTCCTCTGCAATTGTCGCCAAATCACTCTCTTTCCCTTCAGTGGAAAGATCCATTTTCCTTTATGATTTTCTTGCTCTTGTAGCCATTCTTCTAGTACCTGCAACTGTACCTTTATTTCTACAATCTTTCTTTCTCGAACCTCTGCAGTCATCTCATCTCTATGGCATTTCTCTGAACCTCTTCCTCTGTCTCCTTTATGACTTTTAGTAGCCTTCTCCATCGCCATAAGTTCTTCAGCTATGCGTTGCATGAAGCCTCTGCCACAGCAAACTCTTTTGTTGCCACTTACCTCACCAATCCTTCCCTCCCTCCAGATCTGGTCTTTTGGTAACCATTGGTCCTCTGGTGGAACCTTTTGAGCATCCTCCACTGCTCATGTAGGCTTCCCTCATCTGCAACTTTATTCAACCTCTGTTGAATCTTCAGGTTCTACCACATTCACTTCTCCTTCTTCCCGCTGAGATTTCTTCACTATTCTTGTAGATCAATACTTATCAGTCCCAAAAATCATCACATGCAATTAACAAAAAAAACACTTGAATCTTCAAAGGAAACTGTTCCCGCTCTGATACCACTTGATGCAAGGTCAACCCTGCAAAACCAGGATCTTTAAACTCTCTGCTCATAAACATGCATCTCATCTCTCACCCGATCTCTGATGCCGAAATTTCATACAGTGTTCTAACCATAGGTCTTCAATAAAAACAATAAAACTAACTGAAGATCACACCAACCATATGCACACAAAAATATATGAGAATAATTAATTAAGAAATAGAATATTTACAAGAGAAATCATGGCCTATTCATGGCCTCTTATTCTTCATACTCCCTCATTCTCTCTCACTCTCACTCCTTGAGATGAGAGCTCAGCTGCAGCTTTATTTATAATAATAATAGATACATGCATAGGAATAAATCAGGCCTAGGAGAAGCAGGCTTTTTCCTTTTTTTACACAGTGATTTTAAAGCTTGAAGCTTTTCTCCATTCTTATCCTAATTTAACTGGAAAAAACATAGAAATTCTATCCCAGCTTTTCTCCTAAACTAGTTCTCCCATATCCTTTTATTTAGAAAAGAATATTTACATAAATTCACTTCCTAAAACAACCAAATATTCAAAATTATCACACCCCTTCTTTATTTGATATTTACAAATGAAAACGGTCTTGATGCTCCTGCATCAGGATCTACCATCTCTGTGAGAATATGAACATAGAGGATGAAAATCACTTCCTCTTAGAGTGCCCCGCATACAACCTCATTAACCTTCCTAGCCTCTTACGATGTCAAAATTATAGTGAGCTCGGGAGGCTTCTCTCCAAGCTTTTTGAGCATAAGAATAAAATCTTAAATCAAACTAAATAATTCGTTTCTTAGGTCCAATGGACCAAAATGTGGTCTCAGTGGGCGTTGACCATCATCATCATCATCAATATAAAATTACATAAATATATATTTACTAATTACTAGTTTAAATTACTTATATTTTGTTAAATTTTATTTTTAAAAATTATAATAAAAATAGATTATAAATTAAAATTATACTAAATCATACACATTAGAATATTATTCAAATTTAGAGGGAAGAGAAGGATGATTATTGAGTTATCCCAGTCCACTATCGAACAACTTGAAAGGAAGTGGAAAGGGAATGGTGTATATAGAATTTGTTTTTTTTAATTTGCCAATTCAAAGTTTTAATTGGAATCTATAAAATTAAAATTATTTTAAATAATTAATTATAAAATTTTAATTATATAAAATTTAAATAATTATGTAAATTGAAAATAATTGGTATTTAAATTTTGAATTAAATTATTTTTAAGTGATCAAAGTTTAAAAAATATGTATCTTATAGGTAATTAAAATAAAATTTATATTTATTTGTGATATTTCTCAACTGTTCAGATTACAATAATTATATGTAAAAATACAATCATTTATTATGAGATAGAAAGATGTTTAATATAAGCTTACGATTATGTACCAAACATTTCTAAATTGCACATATGATGAAATAGAAAAATGTTTAATATAGACATATGATTATATACTAAACATTTCTAAATTGTGCATTTGTTTATATAAGTGTTGGACTCGTTGTGATAATTAGTCTAGAAATATCTAATATAAAAAAAATCAAAGTCAAAGAACACATTTTTCAAATAAAAACATAATTATATATTTAGTTGATTATTATCTTATAAATATTATTGGGAATGTACGTGGACAATAGAGATGAAAGTGTCTATTCACTAGTTGAATTGAAATGGCTAGATTTTTTTATTTAATATAATAATAAATTTTTTATTTATCACTATCTGTATGGAATAAGGTTTCTTTTTATTATTATATATTTGGTGTTAAAAGTTTAATATAAAAAACATTCGACGGTGAATGTATTAAAATGGTGTAAAAGTTTAATATAAAAAGTTGGATTGTGAATGTACTTGTGATAAGTATAATGCCAATAACGAAAAAAAATTGAATTAAGTTAAAATAAGTATAAATTTAATATCAAAAGCTAAAAAAATAAAAATAAAAATAAATGAATTAACTTGGGACAAAGAACCCATGGTGACATAATTGTTTAACATTTTTTTATAAAATGAAAGTTTAAATAAATATAAAGTAAGACTTCAATTAGATATCGCTTAAAAAAAGATTCTAGTAATAGTAGGAGGTTATCCATGGTCATTTTGGGAGGGGTCCATGATCAGATATTGATCCAGGACTTTAGTGATAGCTCAGATTTCAAAGTGTTCGAAAGAGTGTCGAACTTGAGCGACTGGATATATCTTGTCTTCCTGATTCCGGCGCTGTGAACGGTTCAAAAAACTGATATCATATGAAGAAGTTATCGCTATTTGAAAAGTCTAGTAAACTACAACTTTTGGACATTTGACCAAGATTAAGCGTTAAACCTTTCCTTAAACGTTTTTCTTTAAGTTTTGTATTGAGCACATGGGTAGTATTCAAAAAGTGGGAAACGGTATCTTGTGTGGATAAAAAGCTGTAAGTAGTATTCCTAAATTTCATGCGATTAACCTTAGCGTGCGACACGTAGCACGAGAAAACCACTTTTCTTGTGCGCTCTTGATCTGATATTGGTCATGTACAAATTCATGCGATATTGCGCAACAACCGTTCGATTGGACAGGTCATATCGACAATGGAGATCGTCCGGGCTAGTTGGCGAGTGGATGACGCAATAGCCGTTGGATCACGCGAGATAGATCGATGGTGGAGATTCCGCTATTTGGTATACGTGGGCCCATAACCCACAAGTCCATGTAGGAATTGTGTAAAGATACAACTTTGCTACATCAAAGCGGTATCGCGATTCTAATGCCTTCCCAGCGATTGAAGGTTAATACAACTATAAAATTATCTCTAACCGCTAGGGATATACTGCCCTCATGTGCACGCCCAACAGTTACGGTAACAGCTCACCTCCGACGGTCAGCTTGGCAGAGCGGCTAAACTTAAGCAGATATGCTAAGTTTAATTGGAATTAGGTGCAGTTCACCAAATTTGGTGGAGAATCCCTAGGGGGATATTGATTAAATGCACTCCAGGAGCAGCTTTCGACCAGAGAGCCAGAAGGAGAGAGAGTGAAACAAGAGGCTAGCTAGGCTAATTGGAGCCTTTTGAAGCCAATGGAATAGTCCAGAGAAGATGAAGAAGTCATCTTCATAGAGATTTTGGAGCTCAGAGCCACGAGGAGTTGGAGGCAGTTGTAAGAGCTACTAATACTCAGTCTCAGCAAACCAATAGTCATTCCTGACTGTAATGAGCCTTCTAAATCCATTGCAGGGATTTGCAGAAGAATTTGGAGACTTCTAAAGGCTGAGATGCTACATGGAAGTTTAAGGAAACCTAGTGCCAACCGTGGAGGAAGGCCTAGTTTGGGAATGCAATGCTCATTTTGAGAAAATGATCAGTCTATTTTGGTGTCTGATATATGCTGGAGACAGTGAATGAGGTTTCAATGATAGTTGAAGGATTTTGAAGGAGATAGTGCCATCAAGAAGCTTAGGGTAGCTTAGAGCATTAATATAAGGAATCAAGTCTAAGGGAGCTTAGATCTGTTTGCAGAGTGATGACAGCCATGACAAGGATATAGATGGTATTCTAAGCCCACTGGTTCAATTCAGTAACCTTTGAAGTTAAGTGTGGAACTTGTAAAAGAAACTTTGCCATAATCCCAAAGAGCCAAGTCAAGATGACAAAATCTGAAGGAGACGTAGCCCAAGATATTCGGGTGAACTCCTAGATTAAATTTGTTTTTATGTGTGGTTGTTTATATCCTGCATTATATGGCTATTATATGTGTTTAATATCAACAGTAACAAATGGATTTAAATCGCTTAAAAAATTAAAAGAAAACATACACCTGTTTCAAGAGTTTAATTCACAAATGTCATATATAAGCTAGATCATTTATTTGTTAAGCTGAGTGGGAGGTTCTTGTAAGAATAAAAAGTTATCAAACCCCCATTTCAGGTCAATCCATGTAGATTTAGCAAGCTCAACATCAATTTGTTGCACAAGTTCCCACCCATGAGTAAAAGGCCATGACATATTTGACCCCTAAAATATGGCTAACCCCTGAGTTGAAAATTGCTTGCCAAATCCTCCCACACTCATGCACATGTCTACTAGCCTAGTGGTGAAACCTATTATTCTTTATAGAGGTTATTAGAGGTGTTTAATCTCCACCTAAGCTATCTTTCAATATATGTATCTATATCTATATCTATATCTATATTAATATACTTATAATATACTAAATAATAGTAATAATAGTATAAGTAATACTTAGAGAAGGTATCAGGTATATACGTGATAGTATTACTATATATCTATTAGAATTACTAGCCGGATGGGTGTGATTGAACCATTAGAGTGTATCTATTAATCGCAACTCGCGAAACTACTTATCATAGATGAGATAATAAAAAAGAAACACCATTTTGTTTCTTCCAAATCCAATAAGGAAATTCTACACGTGAGGGAATGTAAGAAGACAACATTCACATAGCAACTTGGACCATTCACTACAACAAAACCCTATCGTTTGCTTCCCTTTTAACCCCCTTTTTTATTCCATTTTGAGTTTTAGTTTGTCTTTACATTCTTCGGTGAAACTTGATGCAATTTCACAAATGGGGACTAAAGTCAATGCTATGCCTAACAACTTTAGCTTCCACCTTTGTGGGATGAAAATCACAATCTAGGGGCTCGTAAAACTAATAGAGGCAAGGAAAGGTGAGTAGACATAGTGATGAGAATGAATTTTATGTTTTGTTTTTTATACGAATAAGAAGATCAAATTAAATTGGTGTATTGGTTCTAATGCATTTGGTCATTTCACTAAGAGAAAGGACTAGTATCTTGATTTTATAGCAGATAAGAGAGGTTTACATTTTGTGAGTTTTGATGGTGGGGTAGATTACATAATCATTGAGAAAGGAAATGTAAATATTGAAATGCAAGGTAAAAGGATACTCTTCCTTAATGTTTTATTTTTCCTTTGATTGGAAAATAATATTTTTTATGTTAGTGAAACTTTTGGAGTTGTTTTGAGGCCCTAAATGGAATTTTTTTGAAAATTTGGTTCATGTTAGGCCTAAAATACCGTAGGAAATTAAAAATTATACTCCTTGGATAGACCTTTCCAATGGGCTATTGTGCATGCAAAACAAAGATTGTATGCCAAGGTTACAACCCTGTGAAGTTGATGTTCCAAGTTACCCCATCAAGGCCCATAAGCCTTTGGGACTTTATCTCATAGGGTTGGGATTTTTGATGTTTAGGGTTTTTCATTGCTTCTTCATAATAAAAAGGCATTCGAGATTCGTTGTAACACAGTTCAAGAAGGCACATAGCTGTCATATCCCTTCTTAGAGATAAGCTAACATTATTTGAGATAATTTTCTTTCATTCTACATGTATACACTTTCAACATTTTCATTTATTAATTGAAGTCAAGTTTTATTGTATCTCTTTGTTTAAGTTCTAAATATGTATTTCATTTTTCTCCCTTTAAATTTAATTCAGATCGATGGTATCATAACGACATACTCTTTCTCTATTTTTCTATGCATTATCGAAAATGCAGCATGAAAATCTAGTTTTGACTTTTCCTTGGTCAAAGTAGATTAAAATTAAAATTTCAATTTTAGCAAAATACTTGGAGGTAGTTAACTGAGGTGACATGGCACTTGCCACTCAGTTAACTCATTTAATTTGAGTTGGAGACAATTGAGTTCAGTTTAGTATGATTGATTGCTAATTTATAGCAATCTATTTCAGTTAAATTGAGTTATTGTTAGTTAACTAGTTCTAATTGCAAGAGGAACTAGTGGAAGGTCAAAGAGTGGAAGTGTAACTTCAACTCACTATAGTGATCAACTAGTTAATGTTAGGTCCCTATACTACTAGTGTAGCCCCTTATTGTTATTAGTGAAACCCCCGTATTGTATTGTTGTGCCCATATAGTCCCCATGTTGTTATTATTATGCCCCATAGAAGCCCACTATTGTTATTGTTATGCCCCTACAATATTATTGTCAGGTAGGCTTTGATTGTATTGGGACCCCTTAGACTTCTATATATTGAAAGAAGGTCTTGTCATTTGTATCATCCAAGAATTGTTCATTTGTGTAATGTAAAGGAGGTTTACCCCTCGAAGGGGCTGATTTTTAAGTCGTTGATCTATCTTTTCTATCTTTTTGTGAGCTGGTGTCATAACATTTGGTATCATATCTTTGGATTCTAGGGTTTCACTACTCCAAACAGGTAATTATGGAATTTTCTCTATAAGGTTTTATCTACGAAGTTTCAAAAGCTAAAAAAGAAACTCATTTGAGTTGAAATCATTCAGAACCTCGAGTCTGAATTTCAGATCTTGTATCCTTATATTTTCGGAGATATGATCTGAGGAAGTTAGGGTTTTTGCAAGCTTCAGAATTCCATTGCAAACAGGTCATCGTGGAAGTTTTGCTATGATTTTTTTTTACTAAGGTTCAGACTCAACAATTAAAACCCATTTTAGCCAAACTTGTGATGAAGCTCGAGCCCAAATTTCAGATCTTGTTTCGCTATATTTTCATATATTTGGTCCAAGACATTTAGGGTCTTTGCAAGCTTCTGAATTACATCCCAAACAAGTGACTTGGGGAAAATCGTTACAACTTTCTCTCTAAGCATTAGATTGAAATTTCGTAAAACGTTATAGAAATAGTATGACCTGTAGTTATTTGTATATTGGGTTCAGATCCTAAGGTCGAAATAGTGACATGCGACACTTCATACAAGTTCGCTCTACTGAACAAGTGTATAATTAGGTAATCATGGGAGATTTGGAACAGCTCTTTCTTGGAGAATCCAATCTTGATCAGACTTGTGGGGTTGGAAAGAGGACTCAGAGGGCTACTGCGGAACACAATTTTAGACCTTTCAGATCCGAAATTACAGAGATACAATAGATTCAATATAGAGATCTTATAAAGTGAAAACAAGTGTGTAGTTTTTTTTTAAATTTTGCATAATTTTGGTTGAGAAATTTGCTTGAAGGAATTCAAAGGGCATAGTGAAGCATTATTATCATTAATTGGTACCCCGAAGAAAAAAAATGGAAACACCTAGTAAGCAACCTAAAAGCTCTACCATGACTCATGAAGAAGAGGAAGAAATGCAACATGATATATCAAAATTACGAGACAAAGTGCAACAAAATTCACTCTCACAAAAAGTAACAGAAGATAAGATGAATGGTTTAAAGAAAGGCACAGAAGCTAAGTTGGATGGCGTGGAAGATAAGATGGATGGTTTAAAGAAAGGTGTGGAAGCTAAGATGGATGGTCTAAAGAAAGACGTGGAAGTTAAGATGGATGGTATAGAAGAAAAACTTAAAGGAAACATGGAATATTTGAAGACATATTTGAAAACGTTGCTACAAGAAATGATTACTAATGGAGAAAGGGTAGTAAAGGAAACTCACGATGAGAACAAAATAAATGTTAATCATGATTTCATAGGACCTAACGTTGGATTGAAGACCCACCATGTTCCAAATATCGATATGAGGAAGTTTGATGGTAGGATCCCATAACATGGATACTATAGATGGAACAATATTTCGATCTCCATAATGTGCAAAACACACAAAAGGTATGCATTGCAACTTTAGATTTCGAACCAAAGCAGTGTGTATTCTATCGATGGCTCTTCTCTTGTAAACAAATGTTTTACGGAACAAATGATAACACATTATGAGGATACAAAAAGCAACACCTTTTTTAGCCAATTGATAAATCTCAAACAAAAGGGTTCAATGATGGAGCACATTGAGGACTTCTAAAAATTGAATATAAGCGTAAAAGATATTCCAGAGGAGCATAGGGTTGATGTGTTCATAGGGACTTTAAAGGATAACATCCAACATGAGGTTTTCCTTTGGGAACCTGATTCATTGGAGAAGGCATTTAGGTTGGAAAGAAAAATGGAAAGAAAAATTATGGCAACAAGGAAGCTTACAACTCACAACTATATGGAAGTGTTGTTTCTCCTAGCCTTTCACCACCTACAAGGTTTACACCACAACAATTGGAAGAAAAAAGAGAAAAAGGACTTTGTTACAATTGTGATAGAAAATACAATAAAGGTCATAATTGTGCTGAGAAGAAATTAATTTACATAGATGGGGAAGAGGAGCAAGAAAAGGAACAAGAAATGTCAAAAGAAGAGGATATATACCAGGAATCAATCCCAGAGAAAGAATAAATGAATCTTACCATATATTGTAATGCATTTATAGGAATTACCACTTCTCATACTCTCAAGATAGAAGGGCATATCAAGAAGAAAAAGGTAATAGTGTTGATTGATTCGGGTAGTACCCATAATTTTATTCATTGTAAGAAAGCCAAGGAATTGAATTGCTTCATATATCCAGCACCAGAGTGTCAAGTAATGGTTGCTAATGGAGGAACCATAAATTGCTCTGGAAAGTTCCATAATATCAAGCTATCCATGGGAGAATATGACTTGAATATTCCAATGCTTTCCATTCCAATAGGTGGTGTAGATGTTGTACTAGGAGTCCAATGGCTACAATCTTTGGGTACGATAAATTTTAATTTTCAAGAACGTTTCTTGAATTTA
Organism: Pinus taeda; assembly: GCA_000404065.3. Taxonomy (NCBI): domain Eukaryota; kingdom Viridiplantae; phylum Streptophyta; class Pinopsida; order Pinales; family Pinaceae; genus Pinus; species Pinus taeda. The sequence goes on along the minus strand of APFE030796013.1, from coordinate 72,639 downwards.
TTTTGGGAAGGAAAGGAATTTGAATTAAGGGGTATCATAGGGAAATTGAGAAAGATAATATGCTATAACAACATGACAAATTTGAATCTAAAGAAAGAACAATGGGGCATAATTGCACAATCATGTTCACTAGAGGTTCCCACATCGAAATCATCTATTTCTGTAGATATCCAAAACGTTTTGGACAACCATTCCAAGGTATTTGAGACCCCCAAAGGACTCTCATCTATCCATGATCATGATCATGCTATTCATTTGGTTCCAGGAAGTGTTCCCGCAAACATCATTCCTTACAGATATCCATATTCCCAAAAAAGTGAAATTGAACGTATGGTTGCAGAAATGATAGAGGTTGGTATGATTCAACCTAGTCAAAGTTCTTTCTCTACTCCAGTGGTATTGGTACACAAGAAGGATGCATCATGGTGCATGTGTCTGGATTATAGGGAGCTCAACAAGCTTACTATTAAAGATAAATTTCCCATTCATGTCATTGAAGAATTATTGGATGGATTACATGGAGCAATTTACTTAGCCAAGTTGGATCTTCATTTAGGATATCATGAAATCAGAATGAAGACTAAAGGCATTCCAAAAACAACATCTAAAACTCATGAGGGTCATTATTAATTTTTGGTCATGCCTTTTGGCCTTACCAATGCACCTTCTACATTTCAAGTTTGATGAATTCCATTTTCAAACCCTTCCTTTGAAAATTTGTGTTAGTATTTTTTGATGATATACTAATCTACAACAAGTCTTGGAAAGATCATATTCAACATGTTGACAGCGTGCTCAAACTATTGGAAGAGAAACAATTATATGAAAAAAGCTCCAAATTATTCTTTAGAGTACAAGAGTTGGAATATTTGGGTACTCAGTTAGCTCATAACTCATCTTATCATCCTTAATATGATGGGAAAATGGAGATAGTGAACAAATTTTTGGAAGGATATCTTTGTTGCTTTGTATATAATAAATAGACACAATGGGTCAAGGGTTTCCTTTGGATGAATGGTGGTATAACAATTCCTTCCACACTGCAGAAAAAATGACCCCATTTATGGCACTTTATGGATATCATCCACCGTCCATCACATCATCTTTAAATGAAAATTATAAGGTTCAAGAAGTGGAAGATCACATCGAGCATCAACAAAAAGTTCTCAAACTCGTAAAGGATAACTTGAATTTGGTGCAGAATATAATAAAACAATAGGCAGATCAACATCATAGCGAAAGAAGTTTTGATGTAGGCGACTGGGTATTTCTACGACTACGACCATACAAATAAATGCCCCTCAAGCAAGCTAAGAAGGATAATAAATTATCACCAAAGTATTATGGTCCATATAAGGTTTTACAAAATATTGGTACTATGGCATACAAATTGGAGCTTCTTGCATCTTCCTGAGTGCACTTATTTTTCCATGCTTCATGCTTAAAGAAGTCTATAGCTGAGAAGATTCCAATTCAAACAATATTGCCATAACTTGACAAGGAAAAATCATATTGGAATCAGAAGAAGTCACAAAAACAAGAAATCGACAACTATGAAATCGATCAATTTTAGAGTATCTCATCACGTGGAAGAACTTACCCGCTAAATATTCCACATGGGAGGATGATAATTTTATACAGAATCATCCAGAACTACTCAAGTGTTGAGGACAACACGTTTTCAAGGATAGGGGCATGTTAGGTCCCTATACTACTAGTGTAACCCCTTATTGTTATTAGTTCAACCCCCTTATTGTATTATTGTGCCCATATAGTCCCCATGTTGTTATTATTATGCCACATAGAAGCCCACTATTTTTATTGTTGTGCCCCTATAATATTATTGTTATGTAGGCTCTGATTGTATTGGGACCCCTTAGGCTCCTATACATAGAAAGGAGGTATTGTCATTTGTATCATCCAAGAATTGTTTATTGGTGTAATTAAAGGAGGTTTCCCCCTCAAAGAGGCTGATTTTTAAGTCGTTGATCTATCTTTTCTATCTTTTCGTGAGCTGGTTTCGTAACAGTTAACTAATCAACCAACCCAAAATAGCTAATGCATGCAAAGAAGTTGTGTTACCCAGTTGAGATTGGAGTTCAAGGGAAGTGTACTATCATTTGTAAACTATTTCAAGTTGTATAGGTGGTGCATGTAGTCAGAGATTGGCTTAAAGGAATCTATTTCAAGTTGTAAACTATTTCAAGTTGTACAGGTGGTGCAATCTAGATTGAGTAACTTTCCCTAATTAATATGAGCTAATTCCTCAAGGAACAATGCAATGAAATAAGAGCTTGGCAGGATGAGAAATTGGCTAATTATTGGCCCGAGTCAGTGAGTGAAGTAGTAGGATAGAAGATACAAGTGAAGGTTGTGCTTAAGCTTGATCAAGTATATTGTATTCATCCAAATCATTTGATTAATGCAAGACAGATAGGAAGGGGTTTTGAGAAATTACTTTCCCCTAAATAAATATTTGTGTACGTGTGTTGAATATTGATGCATGTTTATGATTTGATTTATCCATCGTGATTTTTTTTCCGCATATGAGTAGAATATATTTGAGTCTTATGTTTTAGTAAATTACATGAGAAATTTTCAATCTACATAGGAATTTCTACAAGGTATCAGAGAATTAATCACAACAGAGAAGCGAATTCGAAGTTTGCTTTACAAGAGGAATGAATTTGTAGGATCAATTCTTTAGAGCTAATAGGATGGATTTCTATGGACTGAGACTTGAGTATGCCCTTGAGGGTAGTTCAAATTATGTTGCTTGGAAGGAAATGATGGAGGTAGTGTTGGAAGATAATGGGTTGAAGGAATTCGTAGATAATGATATCCCAAATTTGGCAACATCCGATGCTCATGATCTAGCAGAATGGAAGAAGTGCGTTTCAAAGGCGAGGAGGATCATAGTGGAGGGAATTCAACACCATATTGTCTTGAATCTAAGCAGGAAAGAGAATTTGTATGAAATTTAGCAATCCTTGACATATTTGTTCTAGAATAATAGTGTTCACAGGAAGCTGGCAGTGAAGGACAAACTTTAGAATATCAAGATGCAGAAGGGCGACACAATACCACGATACCTAAGCAAGTTCACACAATGTCGTGATGAATTTGGGAGTGCTGGTGTTACGGTTGTAGAATATGATCTGGTAAGCCTAGAAATTCTAGGCCTTCCCAAGAGCTAGAACAACTACAAGGATTCAGTAAAGGAGAGGGAGAAGCTACCAAATTGGGATGATTGTGGTCTGCTTTGGTGCAAGAAGAAATAAGGAAAAACACCAGAGATGAAACCTGATACAAGTGTGATGATGAGGATAATGATGCCTTTGATAGAAAGGAAAATAAAGGGAAAGGGAAGGAATCCCAATCCAAAGTAGAATCATATCAGGAGGGAAAGAAGAAAGATATCCAAAATCAAGTGCTTTCATTGTCATGAGCTAGGAAACTATGCCACGAAGTGTCCACGCAAGAAGCTAAGAAAGAAGCCCTCAAGAGGAGCGACATGTGAAGCTTTGGATCCACAATTCGAGTTTTAATTCACCCTTATTACATGCATGGAAATCACAATGAGGGGTAGTGTGTGGTATCCGGATAGTGGTGCCTCGTTCCACATGATGGGGAAAAAATAATTTTTAACTAACTTGGAGGAGAAAGATATTTATATGCACATCAATATGGGATATGATGGAAGGTATTGACCAGTATTGGTACAACTACTCTTCAGAGGGATTCTGGCTCCCCTCTAAAGCTCAAGGATGTGATGTTTTTACCAGGTCTGAAGAAGAATCTAGTTTTCATAGCGATGTTGGAAGACCGTGGATACGATGTGATATTCAGCAAAGTGAAGGATTTCCTAAGACATATCATCATGGGACATGTGAAGAAGATCAGGTTTCTAGTGAAGAACCTCTACAAACTAGATGTGGAAGATTGTGCAACATTGATCACAAAAGTAGATAAGGTGCATATCTAAGGCATCAGTGAATTATGGCATAGAACACTTGTCCATTTGAACCATGATGCTCTGAAGATCATGCATCAGATTTCTATAGACCTTCCCAAAGGTGCACTAGAGCAGCAAGATACATGCAAAGGGTGTACATTGGGAAAGTAAAAAAAATCCACCTTCAATGATCAAGATAGTAAAGTGCAAATAGTCCTTGAAAGGATTCACTCTGATGTGTGTGGACCTTTCTTGACAGCCTCCACTACCAAGCACAAGTATTATGTTATATTTGTAGATGGTTTCTCACTAAATTGATGGATTTTCTTCATGCCGAAGAGAGACCAAACATTCTCCAAGTTTGTTGAATTTAAAGCATTTGTTGAGAAAGAAACTAGTAGGAAAGTGAAGGCTCTCAGGAGTGATAATGGTTGTGAATATGTGTCTAATGAGTTTAAAAATTTCTGTGCAAAATAAGGCATTCGATGGGAATTGACAACACCCCACAACTCACAACATAATGGGGTGGTTGAGAGGAAGAACAAAAGTATTGTAGGAGTTGCATGGGCAATGTTGCACGACCAAAGGTTATCACTACACTTGTGGGATGAAGCATGCAACACAAATGTTTATTTGCATAATAGGAGTCCTCATCGGATTTTTGGCATGAGTAAAAACAATGTAAACTTTGAAACAGGAACTGTGTCGATTACCTGCTTTTTTGAGGCAGAAAAAAAAAGTGTTGATTCAAAATACATATATATTTTTTGACACTTCAAATTTTCTTATGTACATTATTTTTAAAATATTAGTGATTTTCATGTTAATTTTAAAAAGTGTTGATGGAGCGTCAAGCCCTTCTTTTAGAAGACTTATTTTTTGACTTTAAATTTTCTAATGTATTAAATGTGAAAAATTATTTTCAAAATTTAACATTTTTTTAAGTAGTCATCTTCTTCATATTTTTTTGTTTTTCTTTTAATTTATTTTGTAGTGAGATCTTTATTTTTTGCACAATTAAGAAAAAAGGTTGATATTTTAAAGTTTCGGTCTTCTATATATTTATATATTGTTAATTAATATTTCAATGCACATCAAATAATTGCCTCTAAAAAATATATTTAATAGTTGATAGAAAAATACACAGTGTGAATATAAATATAACAAAAAAATTACACATTTGAGACTTTTTTGCTAAAAATTACATGTCAAATAAAATTTATATGAAAAATTTAACAAAAAATGTTTTAAAATTAACATTTTATGTATTTCATGTCAAAAAATATAATAATCACAACTTTTTTCAAAATATAATGATCCACTTAAAAATTAAGGTGAAAATTACATAATAGAAATATTAAACATATAACAACAATAATTGAATACTTATTCTTCTCATAAAATGTCAAATTCAAAATATTACAAGTATAACTAATTAATAGTTACAAAAAATGAGCTTGATTTCCAAGCATAGCTTGAATTTAATCAATAATATCACGTAATTCATACTCTTCATCTTCTAGAGTTTCATCATTGTCTTCTTCCATAATATTTTCTACCTCATTTTGCTCATTTTCCTCTTTTGATGGATTTTTGATGTCTGCGAATCTCCCAATGTATGTCTTTCCAATCATTCCATCTAATGGTGGTTGAGATTCCTTTGCATTTTTTTCCACATATGATTCATTAAAATCTCATTTCCTCAAACCAACTTCTTGCATTACATCTGGAAGAAACTAAAGAGCATTAATTCTTTGTTGAATAAATTTGCACTGTACTGGATCCTTTTCAATGGCAATGCAATTTCTTCTTTTTTGTAGGCAACATGCTAGTGTTGTACCTAATCATCAGGTACAAAGAAATAATGAAGTAAATTTAGTATAATCACATAAAAATTAAAAAACAAGATATTGAAATTGAATTTTATATAATAAAACTTACCTGAGCCTGAGAATAAATCCAAAACCCAATCTCCTTCATTTGAACATAATATATAAGATAGTTAATCAATGATTGTGGTTTTTGATAAATGTTAACTATCTATCCTTTTACTTGTTTATCTTCATATGTTAGTTTTTTTACAATAACATAATGAATCAGTACTTGGCTATGACTCTTTCCATCTACCCGATTCAGAAGCATAGGCTTATAACTATCATCTTTTGTCCAAATTTCAACATGGATGAACTCACAATCACTTATAATTGGTTGATATTCGCGGTTAATAAGGTTTGACTTTTGTCTGTAACATGAAATATTAAAAGTTCAATTAACTTGTACATAAAACATTTTTTTAATATTAATCAAACATACAATTTCAACATATTACCATGTGAGCTATATGTTTGAGTTTTCTTTTCCCTTGAATCTTGTCAATAACATTGCAATTTTTGTGTCTAAATGAAATGTCACAAATCTCCATAATGGTGATGTTGTGACTTCTAAAAATCCCACAACCAATTTACTAAGAGCTTGATAATTATAAAGGTCACTATCATATTCAATGTTTGGGATATTGAAACCATGAGGAATATTTGTAATAGCTAGAGAATAATCCCTTTTAGGTATGAGTTTTGCAATACCTTGTATTATTTGATATTGGATAGTCTCGAGCCCATTCGAAATGAAATGAGTAAGAATAGGATCAAGTTCAACTAAGATGTTGCTTTCTCGTTCTTTTCATCTTAAGTTTTTCAATAAAGCTTCTTAAACTATCTGGTGCTTCATTTACATCCTTCTTCATATTTAATGGAATAAACAAATATATGTATAAGTTATCAAATAAAAATAGTATGCACATGAATAAAAATGAATGTATAAATCAACATACATTTTTAAATGAAAGATAAACATATTTTAGTGTTGATGTAGAACTTGAATCTCAATAGTTGCATGCAACATCATCCCAACTATCTTCATTCAAAAATTTAATCATTTGTTCTTGTATTCTCATGTAAACCTGGTCACTGAATAAATAGAGTAAAAAATGTTAATATGATGATATGTATTACAAACACTACCAACAACAATATGTTATATTTAAGAGAAATTTATAATCTAGAAATAAGTGAAAAAAATCAACAAACTTACTTTTGAAATTCCTCACGCATTTTGTCCAATGATAATTCCCTTGACTTCACATGAGATAATATTGTTTTGACAAGATTTTCATCCTTCACTCCTTGCAATGCTCTCTAAGGTGTGATAGTCATATCTTTTGGAAGGAGCTTCATTTCAAGACCTGATTTACTGCTATTACATGTCAACAGTTTAGACTTTTTGACCTTCTAGTTTTTAATGCCAATGTTCTCCCACGTGTCGAAAATCTTATTAATAAATTCTCATATCTCTCCAGTTCTAAATGCTAATTGGAAAATTTTATCCATACCTTTGAATATATCAGAATTTACTTTTCCACCTTTTGAATCGTTATTTTCCTCAATTTGATAACCTATTTCCATACAACATTCCTTTTGAAAGGCTAGACTAACCTTTGTCTTATCCCCACCACATTTTTCTTCAAATTCATTATGAATAAATCTAACCCTTTGGATGAAAGTCATAGAAATCCTATAATCATTATCTGTATTATGATCCCATGCCAATAAATTTGCTTATGTATCTGTTAAAGCAACATAAATGATACATTTCATTGTTTCAAAATGTGGGTTATTGGGATATTCCTCCATCAATTTCCTTTGAACTTATATAGAATGGTTCCCCCCAAGTACTTAATATTTGTATTCAAGAAATTTTGACTTATCAAATGCTTCTTTGTTGGGAACTTGAATTGGATCAACAAGAAGCACATAATCAACCACATGAGCATATGGATTGTACATCATCAATGGTTTCAAGTTGTGAACATGAAGGTGGTGTGGCTTTCTAATTTGATATTTAAATTATCCTTCATTTGGCTTACATATTTCTCTTACATTAAGTTGAAATGTACGAACACCCTCAATTAAGTTTGTCTTTGACAACTAATGTTGAATGAAATTTTGTTTTGTTTTAATAATTCCATCCTCTAAATCATCCCCTAGTGTAATGATTTCCCTGCTTACTTTGGAGTTTTCACTAGGATATTCACTACTGACCATGATTTTTTGAGAATGATCAACTTTTAATTTCTTCCTCCTCTTGGTTATCATAATCTATTTGAGATAAGAAATCTCCTCATCATCAACTAGAAGGGACACATTCTTGGGCATTTTTGTTTTTGGTCTTATATGGCTCTTCTCCTTTCTAACATCATTTCTAATCTCATCCTCACTAATGGCAACATATTCTTCAGCTTCATCTAACTCATCTTCAAAAGTAAAATGTCTAGATTTGCTAGATTTATCCACAATAGGCATTCTTTGCCGATCCTTTGGATGTAGTCTTGTAGCATCATAAAGTTTTTTTTTTTTGCTTTTTTGTCATATATTTTTCTGACCCTAAGTGGAAACTATTGACAAAATTCATAATATCTCGCTCTATAAAATAAATTCCTCCCAACATAATTGAAATACCTTCACTAAAATTCTGTCAAACAAAATATAATATGTCATTAAAAACTAAGTTATAAAAAATATAATGATACAGTTACAATAACACAAAATAGATAAATATAAATAACAATACTAACGACATTTTGTGCAATGTCATTTATGATTTTCTTACATATCCTTGTAGAATCATCCGTCGTGTCATACATCGACAATGCAAACTGATATCTAATCTTGTCATGTGACTTTGGAGGTTTTTTAGGTACATAAACAACTTCAGTATTTGGCATCAAACATATGTCTAGTACTTTTCCTAACATCTCATAATTTCCACCATCGTAAATCATACCAACATATAGATATATTTTTAGATATTATTCACCTTCTGTATCTTTCACAAACCATACAAATTGTGTACGCTTCACTTCTTATGATTTCTTCCAATAATAAACCAACTTCTTTTCCTTTTAGGAGCCACTTGCTAGATTTTTAGTCATTAGCTCAGGTCAGGTTTGTTCAACAGTAGTTTTTGAGGGGCTTGTCAGGGGTTGATTCTTGGAATAGCCCCCCTAGTAGGAGAGGGTTGATTATGAGAATCAACCCCCTGGCAGGCAAGGGCCAATTCTGAGAATCAACCCCCTGCCTACTAGGGTGCCAGTGTGCCGCCAGTGGGCATGCTCGCCCAAGGCACAACAATTTCCTGGTAAGGAGGAGATTGATTCTCATAATCATTCCCCTTCTTGCTAGGGGGTCATTATGCCCCGAGTGGGCATGCCTACTCACGACATAGTAGGCATGGCAAGCATACCCACTGTGCCACAGGTGGGCAAGCCCACGACCGAGCATGCCCGCCCAAGCCATACAAGGGCCTGTGCGTTGGGTGGGTGTGCTTAGCCTTCGGCAAGCCCGCCTGCAGCACAATGGGCATGCAGGCATGCCCACGACTGGGCTTGCCCGCCATGTGCCCTCCCAAGGCACAGTAGTCTTGTGCCTTGGGCAAGTGCGCCCGACCGTGGGCATGCCCGCTCTCAGCACAATGGTCGTCTCTGGAACACCCACTATGCCGCAGGCAAACATGCCCATGGCCAGGCCTGCCACGCCTATAGGTGACATAGTGGCCCCTTGCCTGCGAGGGGGCCGTCGGGCAAGCTTGGCCCATGTGATTTTTTTTTAATTTTTAATTTTGAAAAGAAATCTATATTTCATTAACTAAATGTTAATTTTTTTTTAATGAAATTGGTTTTTTGTCCGGTATCCTGCATGAACATAACAACCCAACTGACATGTAATTACTAGTAAACCTATGGGGGTTTAAGATCTACACTTAGTGGGATTTGAACTTAAGTCTACCTAGTTTCAAAAAATTCTTAAATTTTGAATTAATAAATTGAGTTTCTCCCCAAGACAAAGAAAATAAATAAATAAATAAAATGATATTCCGACATATAACAAACTAATTTCCTGAAATTCCTCGTTCAATGGTCGAAGTATAAGGGAAACTAACCTTTGAAATGTGATAATATCCCATTGAATGTGTTCTCGATGATGGTCAAAATAAAGGGGAAACTAACTTTATAAATGGGATAATATCTCATTGAACGTGTTGTCGATGACAAAGTAGACTGAGGTAGGAGCATCTGAGCACCCTTCATTAAAATCGGAATCCAAAGCTGTAAAAGGGAAAACATGGATAATCATTGTAAACTAGGGCAAAAACTGTTAAAATAGAGCTAAATTGATGGAATTGATAAGTTTTTAGAAGGCTTGATTAAATGTAATTATCTGCCATGTATGCATATAGAGAGATTTAGGGGATTTGATTGAGAAATTTGTAGGAGAAAATCATGGATCTTAGATGATCCATGCCTTTTTAATTTCCTATATAAAGAGAGTCTGTGTTGTGTGAAAGAGAAGAAGGGAGGATACAATGTAGTCGTAGGGTAATTTGTGGTTCGTACCGTGAGGCTTTAGTCTGTAATTGAATTATGTATATAATGGAAATATATGTGTTATTGTACATATGTGTGTTATATGAGTTTTGTGTGTCTGTGTATTTATATATACGTTCTTTCTATAAGATTGATAAATATGCATGTACGAGTGTAAAGGACGAAGTTCCTATGAACTTCGCTTTAAATAGAGTATGGCAGATGTTGGGTGCTAAAAGGTGTCTTTTAAAACTCTTAATTGCCTCACATTAATTATCAACCCGGGCAAGTCCTTTTATTCCAAGAGTGTACACAATATGGGCAAGATATAAATCTAGAGAGTAATGATTTTTAAAATGAAATATAAAACTTTGATACAAGAGTAAACAGATGCATTTATAAAACCCAAACTGAAACTGTTAATGGAAATATTACATCTAAGTGTCAAGACTTAATTCTCAACTGAAATCATAATCAAATATCAAACAAGCAATTCAATTGAAAATAGCATCAACCGAGAGCATAGTAACATTAACCAATCTCTTCTAGCTGATTCTATCTAAATCACACCCAATCTCAATTAAGCAATTCAAATGGAAATGATGTCAACCGAGAGTTTAGTAGCATTAACCAATTTATTTCAGTTGATTCTATAATAACCACACTCTTATCGTAATCAACAAGATTCAATTCCTTAACTGATAATCAATTTAATCTACAGTAAGCATAAATGGAATCAAATGACAAAGCTGCGAAGTACATAAGGTCATAATAAAGGAATGTAAACTAACTGCAATACAGGAAATCGGAAAATAGAAAAGAAGGTAAACTAGAAGAGAATGGAAAAACATCAAACCAATTAAACTTGCATGAATTAGAAAGATATAACACAAAGGATAGCAGTTTGATCCACCAGAGGCCGGGGCCTTAGCCACCAGCGAATACTGCTAAGCTACTTCAGAAAATACGAATGAACAACAATGAAAATTATGTATTAACCATTGAACTCAATCCTCATTACAATACGGTCATGTTCCTCAAAAGCACGAGTCTGTCAATTAAAATTACAATTTGAAATAAATAGAGATAGTTCCCCTTTCCTCCTACAGTTTTCACTTTTATAGTAAAAAAAGATAAAAGATAAATGTGATCCCTCAGGATCGGGATATTTTGATGGATTCACAACTGAATGCTATCTTCTGACATTCTTCTCCTTTAGCGTTGATCCTCCTGATTTGTCCTCCGGCCCGACCGCAACCAACGCGCCTCATTCCTCCTTTATTGGTTTACATTGTTCTGTGTCTAGGGAAGAACAACTATTCTTTCGTCGTTTTTCTGCATAAAAAGGAATAAGAGTTAGTTACGGTGGCTAAATCTTAATCAAGAGTATTTCATTCATTTCTTATCATAATCCATCAATATGTTAGTGTATCAAGGTATGAAAGAGATAAGAAAAGAGGAAAAAGGAAATGTAATTGAGAGTAAATACATACCCATTGCATAAATCAACATACTCCCCTGCTTATCCTATTTCATGTCCTCATGAAAAGTGAATAGTTCTTATGAAATGTAGTTAAAGAGTAGGCTGGAGAGAAAGCTTCAAAAATTCGCCTAAAGCCATGATGTTGAGCCACAAGCGTAAAGTCGGGCTTTTCTTTCCCTTCAAGAAACTCGTAGTCAGCCTGATACCCTTCAAGAGGATACCAAATAATGGGACTCTGAAACTGGCATCCCAACCAATGAGGTCCTTCTCTCAAAATAAGATTGTTGTAGGTGATCATCAGGGTTGCAAAAACTTTAAAATTCCTATAATTAAATGGTTCCCTTTCTTTCACACTATTAGTGGAGATCGTCCATTTGAGCTTAGATGTAGTTAGGGATATTTCTTGAATGGAGAGGAAATATGATATTCCTTTCTACACAATATCCCTATGTATGGGCCCTAAAGTTTTAATCACCCCCTCTCATTTCATCATCCTTTTATGGTTGGGAAACATTTGTAAAGGGTGTTTAGGTTCACTCTTCACCCAAAGATCCAATCCATGTTCCTGTCTTTGGAATGCATTATAAACTTTAAACCATTTGAGTTGGTTAACTGCAAAAGAGATAAAAGCTTGGAATTGAACGTCTCCAACAAAAGGATTAGGGTTCTTTTCCACCTCATTTTCTAATATGAAATTATGCAAATAGAACTCACAAAGAAGCCTCTCGACCTTTGCACCATGTTCCTTGCAGCAATTTATAAAATCTCCAATTGTCCCTAATTCAATTGGTTTACCAGCTCTTACGGCTTTGATTTTTAATAACAGGTACCATTCTAATAAGAACAGGGCATAATTGGTGGCGGGAGACCTACATGTCAGGACATTTGAATACAGTGAGCAGATGGTGTTTGTCTGACTCATGACTATGTCTAGCTTGAGTTTCACCTTCTCCAACTTTTCTTCCCCCTTTCTACACCTATCAAAGGTCTCGTTCTTCATTATAGTTAGTTCCCTAAGTTGTTTCTGCAACTCTTGATACCTCTGCAGGGGAACTGTCTCTTGTTCATATCATTCTAAAGCAAGCTGGGCTTGTGTCAATTCCTCCTGAAGATTTAGTAAAATAGGGTCATGGTGCATCAGGATGTCTTTGGCTTGTATGTTTGTCTGAGTGCCTATGCTACAACAGGGGATATCCTCTGTCTGAGTGCCTATGCCACAAGAGGGGATATCCTCTATCTGCACTTATTTATTATGGGAGGTCCAATCCTCTGTCTGAGCAGCAACATCTACTAAATCTGCATGCAATCCCACTTGTGTGGTGATTGTTCGAGTAGGTATGAGCTCAGTTTGAGTCCCTCAAAATATCCATAGCGTCGTGCAGCTTTAGTCGCTTGTCAGCCCATACTAGTCCTTCTACCGGCATCCCAGACACTTCTACTATCATAGCATTTGATACGGTGATTTGTCTACCTCTCACCAAGGATTGTCCATTTTGTATATGCTATAGAAATTCAATGGCGATTTCCTCATTCGGGAGTTGAAATCTTGTAAAATATGTTGCCCATCCTGCATGAGCTAGAATTTCCCTGGCTCCATCGAAGACAGCCAATATTAAAGGTTCTCGGCGCACTATTTTATCTCCCGTGATGCTTGAGTTCTTCCTACTCCTGCAAACAATTAGTGCAATGGAAAAAACATAGCAACGAGAAGCAACTGAGAGATGGAACAACAAGTAGTGGTAACAACACTGTCAAGTGATGTTTTATGAAAATAAATACCGTTAAATCGAGGACTGTTATAATGCCACACGCTCTGTGATTATGGGATGTCGTATTATCCTACAAAATCCAATAAAACGATGACAACGCATGCATGAGTGTACTAGAGGTCCCCGCCCCCTCTCGAAATTAAAGGCCTCCTACGACCGAATGGACGAAAAGATGACATTCTGGCGGCAAAGCATAGGGGTGACGGATTGGGCAGTAAAGGCGGTAGAGTATGTATATTAATGAAAGGATCGTAAAAGGATATTGGAATAATGAAAATGAGGCGTGTAATGAGAATTATTAATAAGTGATAAGAAGTCGTGAGGTGATGCAATAAATAAAAAGGACAACATACGTAAGAGATTATACCTTACCACCGTTATTCCACTTGAAAATGATGTGATTGATTTTAGAAAAGATTAACTCATGCATAAAGGTTCAAGGTAAGGTAAGTTAGGGAAATAATCTCTCCGTAGAAAAAATAGAAAAATAAGAAGAGGGCATTTTAATAATTACTGATGTAGGAAATAAAACTTCAATACCATAAGTAGAGCTTCTGTTGCCTGCAGGCATCCATAGCCTCGACAGAGTTTATTTCTAACCCTTAGGAGCCAGGATCCTCTATGTATAGTTGGGGAAGTGCATTATGATGTCAATAGTAGAGATCAATGTGCTGGCATGATAACTAGATGAACACATTGCCATTCACCGGGAAGTAGTGAAAGTGGTCAGGTTGGCTCATGATGAGACCTCCTGTTCCAAGGATTTTGTTTCTTGAGGCATCCATTGGATCATATCCTTGGTGTGGTGGCCATAGTGGGAATGCCACTTCACCACATCCCTATGAACATGGTAGGCTGGCTCGTGATGAGACCCCCTATCCTCCATCTGTAGATAAAAAAAAAAATTGTTAGTGAATAGATATATATATATATATTTTACACTCCCCATTTTATATATAGAGAGTGGCTCAGTACTCCTTAAGAGTAGGGATGGCGGAAGAAGTTTGAACATATCAATAGAAAAAAAAAGTATACCCATAATATTATTGATAATAAGCAGAGAGAATTATACTAGAGGGAGTAGAACCAGCCTGGTGAAGATAATCAATCAGTATCATTTATAGCAGAAATGAGGGCAGTAAAGTGATATAGATAATTGTGTCCTTTCTTTTTCGATCATTACAAAGTAGTCTTGTTAGAGATAATAATGTTAAGGATATTTGCCTGCTTCAATAGACTCCATACTTGTTATCTTCATATATGTTGTAGTTTATGCCATAAAGAGGATTAAAAAAAATGAGCTGGGATGGGCTAGGAATGCTCATGCAAGGGGAAGAAAGGGTTGTTATCGAAAATATTCCCAAAGTGTTGTTCCCTTGAGGGAACAACAAAAACACTTGAAAAAGAGTTGTTCCCTGGAGGGAACAACAAAATCATACTCAGGAAAAATGTGATGTTCCCTGGAGGGAACAACAAAGGAAAACATATAGAAAAAGTGCTATTCCCTTTAGGGAACATCAAAAAAATACTCACAGAAAGTGTTGTTCCCTGGAGGGAACAACAAAGGAAAACATACAGAAAAAGTGATGTTCCCTTTAGGGAACAGCAAAAAAAATACTCACAGAAAGCATTGCTCCTTGGAGGGAACAAAAACTGTTCCCTGGAGGGAACAACAACCATTCCCTATAGGGAACAACAAAAACACACGGAAAAGTGTTGTTCCCTTTAGGGAACAACAACTATTCCCTGTAGGGAATAACAAATAAACACATGAAAAAGTGTTATTCCTTAGAGGGAATAGCAAAAGAACACAGGGAGAGAAAAAACACAAACAAGCAATCATCCCTACTTCTCTAAACAACAAAAGGGAAATGATACAGAAGAAAAACAATAGAAAAAAATAGAAAAAACAATTGTATTTACAAGTCTCAAAAATAACGTTTTACAGAATTGGTGCTACCGAAGAGTTGCCTTCTGCAACAAGAATTTGTATCGTAGAATCTTCACGTATCTATTGGCAAAAGGATTCCCTTGTAAGCGGTTTGTGGTAGAGGCGTACCCAATGCCCATTTTCTTTAAAGGAATAACTAGACCCATGAATGGTGGCTAATGTAAGGGTGCCATTATCGTGCACCTCTTTTATCTCGTAGGGACCTAACCATCTAGTCTGGAGTTTGCCCGGGAAGTCTGGGAACCTGGAATTGTACAGAAGTGCCCAGTCGCCTTCATTGAATGTCTTTTTCTTGATGAGGGCATCATGCCATTTTTCTCTTTGTTGTTGAATAAGTGTAGTATGCTTCATCTAATTCATTTATTTTTTGTAATCTATTGATTTGTGCTTCATTCAAATCCAGCCCCACTTCTTGGGCTATCCTTAATGTCTGTATTTCAAATTCTATGAGGAATATAGGTTCCTTACTAAACACTAGTTGATATTGGGAGTATCCTGTTGTATTCGTCCAAGCTGTGTGATATGCCCACAGGGCTTCCGGCAATCGGGTAGTTCAATGGCGTCTGTGCGAGGCAACTATCTTTGTTAAAATGGCCTCGATTACCTTGTTGGTACTCTCTACCTAGTTGTTTGCCTGTGGGTGGTATAGAGAGGTGATTCTGTGCAAAATGTGATGATTTTTTAGTGTAGTAGCAATCTTATGGCCTACAAATTGTGGCCCTCCATCCGTATTTATTTCTCTGGGTAAACCATACCGCACAAAAATTTCAAAGAGAAAATTGATTACTGTTTCCTCTGTTTCTCTTGGTAACGCTACTACCTCCACCCATTTAGTCACGTATTCCATTGCAACCAGTATATATGATTTTTGATTAGATGATGGATTTATTGGGTTGACGAAATCTAACGCCCAATGTTCAAAGGGTTCAATGACTAGCTGTGGGTGTAGGGGCATCTTATCAGACTAGCCAGGGCGGCCCATTCTTTGACAGCTATCACATGCCTAGACAAATTTCTTGGCGTCCTTAAAAATTGTGGGCCAATAATAGCCCATCTGTAAGATTTTATGTCCAGTCCTGTAGTCTGCAAATTTTCCACCGCAAGGTCCATCGTGGCAGGCTTTTAGGATGTCGTAAATTTCGTCTTCCTTGATACACTTGTGGATATGCATATCAGCTCGTGTGTGAAAGAGGTATCCTCTGATCCAGGAGAACCGAGTGCTGCATTGCACTATCAACCCTGGGTGTCAGGTGTTTGGGTAGTTTTCCCACTACTAAGTAATTTGCCACATCTGCATACCATGGTGTTTTCATGATCACAGCAAACAGGTGCTCATCAGGGAACTGGTCTTCTACCACCATTGCGTCGTCTATTCTTGGCACTTGGGAGAGGAAGTCTGCCACCAGATTTTCCTTTCCTGGTCGATCCTTGATCATTATGTCAAATTCCTGCAAAAGGATTAACCATTGTGTCACTCTTCCATTCATAATAGGTTTATTAGATAAATATTTGATAGCAGAGTGATCAGCATACAGGACAACAGGGTATCCTGTTATCTAGTGTCTGAATTTATTAATAGCGTAGATGATAGCTAAAAACTCCTTCTCTGTCACTATGTAATTCAATTCAGCAAGAGTTAAATTTTTGCTAATGTAGTATATCACATAGGGTTTCTTATATTCTTCTTGGCCAAGAACTGCTCCAATGGCTGTATCTGATGCTTCTGATGAAATCTAGAATGGTATATCCCAGTTCGGGCCTCATAACACTGGTGCTATTGATAGTAGCCATTTTAATTCTACAAAGGCAATGTCACATTTTCAGTCCATATAAAATCAATATTTCCTGTCAAGGCATATAATGGTGCAACAATCTATGAATTTTTATTTATAAATCTTCGATAATATCTAGCAAATCCCAGAAAATTGCGTACCTTTGTTTGAGTGCAGGGGATATCTAGTAAGAGGATTACCTGTATTTTTGTTGGATCTACCTGAATTCCAGCTGCTGAGATGTAATGACCCAGGATCAAGCCTTCTGTCATCATCATATGGTATTTCTCGTGGCTAAAACAGAGCCTAGTAGCAATGCATCTTTCCAGGACTTTCTCCAATGTTTGTAATGCATGCTCGAAGTCATCTCCATAGGGTGTGAAATGATCCATGTATACCTCTAATCCTTCATTTATCAAGTCTGCAAAAATACTGAGTATGGCTCTTTGAAATGTAGCAAGTGCGTTGCACAGTCTAAAAGATAATACCCTACAAGCAAACGTCCCCCAGGGGCAGGTGAAAGTAGTCTTATCTTGGTCTTCGGGGGCAATTTGGATTTGGTTGTAGCCACTGAAGCCATCCAGGAAAGAGAAGAATTTTTTACCTGCCAATGTGTCTAGAACCTCACTACAAGAAAAAAGGTCATTGGTGAGGGTCATGCCTGTGACGGACCTTTAAGGTCCATCACCAATGTCGCATATGGTGACGGTCTTTTGAAAAACGTTGTTGTAAGTGTATATAGTGATGGTCCTTTAAGGTTTGTCACCAAATCCATTTTCAATGACACTTTTGGTGAGGGTTGTTAAAGGCTCGTCACTAATTCTCTCTTTGGTGACACTTTTGGTGAGGCTCGTTAAAGGCCCATCACTAATTCTCTCTTTGGTGACACTTCTAGTGACAATCTTTTATTGACCCTCACCAATGCTCTTTTTGGTTACTTTTGGTGATGGTAAAAAAATGTTTGTCATCATTGATCATTCCAATGAGTTTTTGATGACGCTTCATGCCTGTGACGGACCTTCAAGGTCCGTCACCACTGTCGCATATGGTGACGGTCTTTAAGAAAATGTTGTTGTAAGTGTATATAGTGATTGTCCTTTAAGGTTTTTCACCAAAACCATTTTCAATGACACTTTTGGTGAGGGTCGTTAAAGGCCCGTCACTAATTCTCTCCTTGGTCACACTTTTGGCGAGGGTCATTAAAGGCTCATCATTAATTCTCTCTTTGGCGACACTTCTAGTGACGATCTTTTATTGACCCTCACCAATGCTCTTTTTGGTTACTTTTGGTGATGGTCAAAAGATATTTGTCGTCATTGATCATTCTAATGAGTTTTTTATGACACTATGTACCTGTTACTATATTTTTTGTCAAAAGATAACGATTTAAAACCATTGTTGTGGAGTCTTTTTCATTATGTGTCCAAGGTCTTAGTGGTTATAGTCAATCAATTTTTTAAGAAGTAATTAGTGTGTATCATTTCCCTCAAGTCATAACAATATATTTTTTCTATGAGTCAGCACATGATTCATCTGTATTAGGTTTATTATCTAGCAAATTTCCTTTAAATAAAGTTCCACTAGTGTGTGTAGGAACTCTATTATTTAATACATAATCAAGGTCTGTCAATTCTATTAATGAGAGAGACCTAGCACTCCTCAACACTCATGGCACACCTTAACATGCTTTAGAATAGTACACTCATTCCTTGGCACCTCGCATGGCTTGGAACATCTTTGTACCTAGAACATATTTCCATGAGCAAGACACCCAAGCACATGTTAGCATGCCCTAGAATAGCATATCACTCCCCTATCAGGTGTTGGCATGCCATGTAGTCCCTAGCATGCTCTCAAATACCTTGGCATAATATCGCATTGACAAACATTAACACTTGGCACACATTGGCACTTGGCATGTATTGGAACATATTATTAGTGTGCCTATCATGCGCCTTTTGAAAAAGACAAAGTCTCGACTTATTAATCCACTTATGTGTTTATTTCCTTACATTTTAGCTTGGTTATTCCTTTGGTTTCCTTGAAACTCCTTGACACATAGTGGCATACTCTGGCACCCTACACATCCTAACATGTCTTAGCACTTGGCATGCCTTGGCACTATTTGGCACATGTTAGCACACCCCGAAACTACCTAGCACACTCTAGCAATTATTGACATGCCCTGATATTCTATGGCATGCCTTACCCATGCTTAGCATACCTTGTCAGTCTCTCCTTGGAATGACAACTAGCACTCATTGACACTCCTCGACACACACTCATATTCATTCAATTCCATGCATTTTGACCTAGTTCTCCCTTGTGTTTTCCTAGTACTCCTTAACACTCCTCAGCATGCATTGGCACTCTCTAGCGCACCTTAGCACTCTTCTATATGCTCTGCCACTTCATAGCATTCATCCCACTATGTGATGCACATTGGCATTGGGCATGTGTTGGCACTTGGAAAGTCTTAGCATGTTTGGCATGCGTTGAGATGACTTGCTATGCTTTGGTATGGTTTAATATTAAAGTTATTTGAGATCAATTATTGGAAACTAGATGAGAAAAAAAATGGAGGAAGATTTGGCACTTGGCACTTTATACCTATTGGCACCTAGTGTTGGTGTTTCTAGCATGCCCCTCATGGAAAAGGTAAATTGATGACTTATTAACCCTATTATGTGCTCATTTACTTGTAGTTTAACTTGTTCCTCCCTTTTGTTGCCTTGACAGTCCCTCACATGTATTGTCACACCCTTGTACATCTTGGCATGCCTTAGTACTTGTCACATATTAGCATGTTTGACATGTCTTTGTACTATCTGATACATGTTAACATGCCCTAGCATTCCCTAACACACCTTAGCAGTCATGACCTCACAACTAGCAATATTACATTCTTCCATTACTTGGGAACCTTACATTCACTAGAACACCTTGGCACTCCCTAGTTGTCATGCCCTCTGTTATCCTCGACAATGTCCCACGCTGATGAGGAGATTGACGTAGGTAACCACAAACCAAGCTTTTAGTTTCATAGCTAGCCATACCAAACCATAGAGGGCTCTCTCTATGAAATCACAGCCAAGAGATGACTGGAATGTAAAGGATTTTAGGCTAGATAGCTAGGCTTAGGTGGGTTTTGGAAAATTTAGGTTTTTATTGTTGTATAAGGGAGAAAAACCAGGTAGCTAGGTCAGAGGATCAAAGGGTTACAACAAAAAATATATAAAGGAGCAAGGTAGCATTACTTTTGTGATGGATATTAGGGTTTGTCGAGGTAGTGTAGTGTTTAGAAGAAGCAAAAGGTCTTAATGAGCATGAAACATGAATTCATTAAGAAAGAAAGAAAGTAACACATAATTAATTTTCCATCAAAATAGAGCTTTATGCAAATAATTTTGTTTATAAAGTATAAGTAAAACCATTCAAGAATTGATTAATGGAAAGAGAAGATGAATATCTTTCATATGAAGCTATAACACTGATAAAACAACATCACAAATTTACTGAACATGAATTCCTAGATAATAGCTGCAAACTGTGTCCTTTGATTTGAAGAAAATGTCCAAGTACAAGCTACAATAGTTCTCTCCTTTAAAATCCAACCCATTCTATCATTGAAAAACTGATACATAAAGACCAAAACAACATCTCCCCACTCTTAGGGGTCAAATGCATGACTCTAGGAACTGTTCCATGAGGTGTTCTAACCAAACCCTAATGTCTAGGGAAGCTAAAAATTTGGCTGAGATATGACCATTCTCTACTCTACACTTTTCTTAAAGATAATTCTGTGCATAAAACAGAACTAAGAAAAACACCTAATTAAGAAAAGTGAGAATCCAAGTCAAACTATAAAATCATACTAAATATGGCTCTATATAAGTTTGGGAAACAATAAACAAACATGCTTGCATAAAAGAACCACAAGATGCCTAAAATCGATTTACTTCTTTCATCACTGCTACACCCTCATAGGAAAACTATAATCTACAGCATGTATCTCAAGGTTGCATGCATCTACTAAAGGTGCAAACCGAAAGGATCTACTAAGATGAGGTACTGCTAAAAGGAGAAACACCTTCAAAACAACAAATTAAGTCTAATGTACATTCAACCCATCTGCACACATGCCAAGCTTTCTATTGGGTACACTTCTCCCCTAAATGGAAACTGTAGTGTATTGCTACTTTACTTAAGGAGAGACACCTTCAGAGAAACATGGATAAAACTCTAACATATATTGTCACTATGGTATCGGTTGTACAAGATCTCATCAATATAGGTAACAACTTCAATAATTGAGAAACCAAAAGGTGAGCTACATAGATCATTTGAAATGATAGATTTGGGGATAATTTATTATTTTTTAGGAGTGTTAGTATAGAAAATGCAAGGTATTATCTTGCATATTTATGTCACATACCAAGGATGTGAATAAATATAGAAAATATTAAATAGCATGGTACAAGTCGATTGCAGGTTCTTTCGAAACAAGAACAGAGTTTTCTTTGTGCAGATTCTAATTTAGCAGGTATAGATTTCAATAAGAAATTTATTATGGGGTTGGAATTGTCTCATGATTCATGGCAAGTCCCAAAGTTGTTCACTAGAAAGAAGTAGAGCGAGTCGTTAGGTTTATCAATGGGAACACCCTATTCATAGGGAGATAAATTCAAATCAGTCGGGCATATTATTTCTCGTCTTCTTGTACATGTGTGCTTTGAAAAGCTAACCACCTCCAAAGACTCAAGAACAACTCTGGTAAAGTTTATAGGTGTGAATCACTTCTGAGAAAACCCATCACTTAATGACAATTGAGTTAGGAATATGTCTAAGGATTCAATATTGCACTCAAAAGGACCCATTTTTGGCTGGGATATGGCCATTCTCCCAAGGTTGATAATGATACCACATAACAACACATCATGCATATATTTTAAAGCATGTTTGGTGGAAACTCTATGTGAGTGAAGCAACTCACTCATGAATTCATTAAGGTTCTATGCACACCATACATATACAAATGGATGTTTACAATGGAACAACAATGATTCAACTATTAGATTCCATGTCAAGTTCAACAACATATTGAACTTCAAATCAGAGTATCCAAGGATTTTCATTTTCATTTTTCAAAACATTTTCCAATAGCTTTGCAATATGGAATTTCTTTCCCAAATTCTAGAAATTGATTCATCATGTTGAGATACATTATTTCGGGTTTCATAAGCCATCTCTCTCTGATTTAGATCATCAGAGGCTCATCACTTGTCATGAGTAGATCATCAGGATACAAAACCAAGACCATAAGCAATATCAAAGCCATACCCTAGAACTCATCATCCTAACTTCATCAGATAACTTTTAAATGTAGACATATCTAGATTGTAATTCTTTGAGAATAATTCCTTGCTAAGGTAACATTATCATCCTTACATAACTCAATGTTGTACCATCAACAACAAATTCAACTAATCATACTTTATAAGCCAAATCATGACCATTATCAAAGACATCATTATCATAGTATTAATACTTTCAACTAGGAGACAGGTGGAGCTCATATTAAATCATGACTTCAACATGCCAACAAGTCATGCAATATCAATCCAAACGTGATTAAGTCATTCTCATAATCATAATACAATTCATCCTATCGCTAGGTGCAAATGCATACATCAAGGATGAGTCATGTAGGTTCAATTTTTCATGCCAAATCACAACTATCATTTTTCAACCATTGTGCTAAGAACAAGGAGGAGAATTTCTAAATACCTCATCTATGAAGGGCTTTATGCTGTAGGGAAGGCGACACTGCTGGCGAACATTAAGATCTCGTCCTTCATGAAGCCACCTAATACTGTACAGCTGCGGGTGTGGTGTAGTCGGTAGGCCCAACTGCTTCATGACCTCTACTGAAATGAGGTTCTTTTGGCTGCCACTGTCGAAAATGAATTGCAATGACAAACCCTTCACCCACATCTGTGAGTGGAAAAGACATTCCCCCTCCTCTAGATCTTCGGGCTCATTCTTCTAGATCTTGGTGGTGGCAACAGTGATGTTGGGCTCCGCATCAATGATTTGCTTCCCTTTGTCATTCCCCTTGTCGGGTTCTTGCTCAAGGTCGGAACATGCATCTGATTTTGAAGCCTTCAACTCGGCCACCAACAACTGCTTGGTCTGACACTCACTTGTGTTATGAGTGGGACTCTTGTGGAACTCACACCACTTTCATGTGTCCTTCTTTGACTTCATGGTGTTCTTCTTTTCTTGTGGCTTCGACAGGTTGTCTTGGGTCACCCTGCCTTGGCTTTGTCCTTTGGTCTTCGGATTTGCAGATCCAAAGTCTTGCTTCTTCTGTTTGAACTTTTCCTCGATTTTTATAGTGTATCGGTACGTTGTGCCAAGTGAGGAGATGTTCAGGAACTCCATCTCTTCCTGGATCTATCTGTGTAGGCAGTCGCGGTATTTGAGTACCAATTGCAGCTCATAGTCCTTGATACCCAATTGTGTGTGAAGGGTATGAAAAATGTTTGTGAACTCTGGCACATCTTGGTCCCTTCCCTGCCGCAGTGTGGTCCATTTGATGTATTTGTCCTCATAGCTCTTGACAGGGTAGTACTACTCCTTGACGGCATCACGGAATGAATCCCAAGTGGGTGTGGCTGAAAATAGTTAGCCCGTACTTTCATTCTTTTGCTTGCAATATGTTTCCCACCAGTCCTTGACGTGGGGGACTGCTTTGAGAAGAGCGAAAACAATCTTTTCCCGACTCGAAAATTCATGAATAGAAAAATACCGATCTAGCAAATTTAACCATTTATCTACGGCATCTGCATCTATTTGACCCTCGAAGATGGGGATTTCAAAATTAACTTGTACCTTAAATGGTGTGGCGTTTCCAAAGTAGCTATTGGAAGTTGATGTGTCGCCTCTGGGTAGTCACCGAAGGATCTACGCAAACTTATCCATCATCGCGTTCCTTTACCGCTCGAGAGCTTCTTCGAGCAAGATTTTGATAGGATCTCCTATCCCCTCATCTTTCTTTTCATATGCCATGGGAGGCTTTCGGGATTTGCGAGGTTGGTCTTGCAAAGGTTCAACTAGTTCAAGCCCTAACTCCTTATATCCTGACCTCGTTGGGGACATGCAAAGAAAAACAGACAAAAAGCAGACCGCTCTGATACCACTGATCCAAATTTAAACAGGAACACAAAAAATTATAGAGATAACCATAAACACAGAGATGTAGCGGAAATAATACTTCATTTCATTAATTTAAAATATTGAAATATGCTTACAAACAAAAATGGAAATAAACCAGCTAGGGCGATGGTAGCTTATCTCTGAGAAGAGATGTGGCGGCTACATGCCTCTGAAATGTATTACAATGAGGCTTGAAGACCTATTATTGCTGAGAAATAATGGAAAACCCTTAACATCCCAAAACCTAACCCTAGAAGATGAGATGCCAAATTGTGGGCCCCGTTTTGGGTAAGTTGGTACATCAACTTCCTCGGGTCGTAACTTTGGCACCCGACCTTCATTTGACGCGTACAATAGCTCGTTAGAAATATCTATTCGAGAACTATAACTTTGGGAAGAGAAAAATTGATCCATGGTGCCATGTTGCTCCCATATTTCCCAAACAAAGTCATTTAAGGCCTCAAAATGGTTCCGGAAGTTTAGGACCCGAAAAACTGCTAAAAATAGTAAACTGTGCTACAATTACATAAATTGAAAAACTGAGAGAGACAGTCATGGGGGTCCAAATGGGATAGGTGGGTGGCCACCAACATCCACCTGGATCAGACAAGTCTATTAGTCCTGATAGAGTTGTAGCATAGGTCATTACCACTTTCTCTCTCCTATCTATTGCGAAGCACACACATAATCCTCATAATATAGTTGCTATAGTAGATCACTCTTACCCTTAGGAATTATTTGACAGGCCTTCCCTAGCTGGGGGTGAATGTGTTGGGAGGGTCGTGGTTGTTTTATACTTGTAGAGAAATCATTTCTCCAAGCTCTAGGTTGGCCTAGGTAGAGGCTCAATAATTATTCTAAGTTACTCTTCCTCAAGCTTCTTCTTTTATTTTGCTATTGAGAAGGGATGTCATCAGTTGTAGATTTTTGGTGAATCTATGATTGTTATAGAATGATATTTTGAGATGTCACATGCACACACTTTACCCAATACTTGAAGAGATTTTACATTTAGAACATGCTTTTGATCGGATCTCATGTTTCCATATTTACAAGGAAAGAAAATCCACTACAGACTCATTATCTAAAGCAGTCACTTTACAGGTTTTGGGAAATTGGAAGATCGTTGAGAAGATAGATAGTAATGTTTCAAAATATTATCACAATTCTTTTATAGATTCCCTATATATGGATATTTAGCAAGACTCAATATAACTCTATCTATTTTTTATCTCTCTCATAAACTTCCTAGGTGACTAGGACAATATGTATGTAATGTAGCTTTTATTTTCAATACATGTTTTGTAGATGGATATATTTTATGGACATGATAGGGAATTTTTGTTTTTTCTCTTAGATAGTTGTTTAACCAACTTCTGAATGCACATCAATGCATATACATAACAATTTTTTTTTCATAATAGAAATTACGATAAAAAATAAAAAATAAAATTTGACAATCTCTACACATTAGATTCCATACTAATAAGAAATTACATTTCATACAAAATATCTTCATTTTACATTCTGGTGGGTCTCTAAGTATTTATACTCTACAAAAATTAGGGTTGTGGTCATTGGTCTTTGTTTATTTAAATTTTTTACTTCAATTGTTGATTTAAAACTTAGGCAATATCTTCATATTGGGAATTGGTCTTGTTACCCACCATTTTCTGGGTGATATCCCTAGGATAAATTTTTTCTCCAAGATGGTCATCAGCCAACAGCCCCTTGCAGCCATCAACTAGCTCGTTGTTCCATTTCTCCACCATCTAAACCAGCCATGCGGTCCCTCACCCATCTGTTAGGATCGTATATTTGGAGGTGGGCCTCCCGAACCTAAAGATATGCCTCATCATCGGGTAATTAAGTATTGTAGTTTTCTTATCATGGATACTTCTAGGCATGGATTCATGAGGGGATTTGGTGGAAAGAGTGGGCTAGGTCTGTGCTCTTGTCCCCTAGACCTATTTTGGATGTTAACCTTGGACCTTAGTCCTGTGGGATCTCTTTTACCTACCTTTGGGCTTTAAGGATGGTGCTACATGAGAAACCCTAATTTTGGTTGCATGGTATCTCTCTCATCCACATATAAAACTCCCACTCCCACTCATTATAACCCCATTCATCATTTCTACCACATCGGTCCACATCCATCCACTAGGTCCACATAGGGTTAGCCTTCCCCTTCCCCTTGCCCACACCTTGGGTCGCGCCTGGAATCATGCCCCCGAGGTTGATGTATCTGAAAATAAAATTAAAAGGATAATTAGCCACATTCAATAGGAATATGTACTAAAAAATACAAAATATGGTCGGGACAAATACATTTAGCACATGGGAAAAAGCCTATACATGATCTCTACCCCATCATCATGGCCATCACCTTGGTTCCTATAGGCCCTAAATGAGCCTCTTTTATCATTCAAGAACCCATGATTGCCCCAACCCCTGATAGGAAATAAACCGCTCTACCTTAAAGGGGGTATCCACTCCTATATCTGACACATCATGCTCTTATCCCTTGATCCTGAGCAATCAATTAAAGAAAAAATATAAAAGATAAAAGGCATATAAATAAGGGTGGAAAAATCAAGGTCGGGGCACCTCATGTACCACGTTTTCTCCCTCCTATAAATTATATACCTTAGTGTGGGCTTCCATTCATTAGCTACCCTTGTACCCCAACATGTGGCCCATGGCTGCTACTTTCACTCCCTACTCCACTCATCTCTTTATCACATGCCACCACCCTTTAAAGGATGTACCTTGGACATACTATCCCCTTTAAAAGTAGAAACCACCTAATAGGATACTTGGTTAACCACATTTGGAGCTTAGAGACATTAGCACATGCCCAAGCCCACTATGGAAGGGCATGCCATTATTGTAATGGAAGGCCAGGGGACACATTGGATCTTATACAAGATTAAGATGGTCCGCATTTTGGGTTTGGTCTCCCTATACGGGGTCCTAACCCTCCAAATGGATACATTGGCACATGTAGGGTGTGTGTTGAGAGCCATGGGCCTCCACAGCATTAGACAACACTCCATCAAACCCCAGAGATGCCCAGAGATTGCTCGAGATTCCCCTTTTGGACAAGGAAGATGCACCTAGCTCACCATGTCGAGTCAACCCCATAGTTGTACCTGCACTTGGAAAATGAACTAGGACTTGTATGTTGATGTGGTATCACGCACACCATCATTTGAGCCCTTATAGATGGTTTACAGGCATCTTCAACCTACTTGGAAACCCATGAGGTCACTTGTGTGCCCCACACCCATTAGAAGCACCACATGTTTATTATTTTGAGAACAAGGTGCCAACCCCTTGTCCACTACTTTTGAGAGTCCTATACATCATTTTGGCACTTATGGACTTCATCAAGCTTCTAAAAAGGCCCAACAACATGTATTGTTGATCATTCGACCTCTTGAGAGGCTTATTATTTTGTTTATGAGCTAGTTTAGTGGGATTGTCACCAAAAGTTAGTTATTTGTACATTATTTTTATTTTAGGGGCTAATGTAGGCCCAAGTAGCTAAATCAAACCCATTAGCAATGTATAAATAGAACTGATGATGATTCATTTTAGTATCATTGCTTGGTTTGGACTTGTATCTCTCTACAGATTTTCGTTATTCCTTCTTGGTGGATGAAATTTTGGAGCATGGATGAATTTTGATCTGTGGATTACCTCTTCTTGTCTTTGAGCTTCGTTATTGGCAATTTTTTTATGGTTGGATATATTCTCTTACAGGTAAGTACAAAATTTAATGCTATTCTTACTTTTACTTTGTCACATGCATTGATGATGGGATTTTCGCTATACTAGGGCTAATTGCTTAATGTATTTACTACAAAATTGTGGAATTTTGTTTCTAAATAGCATCTCTTTATGTATGGGCCATGTATGTTGAACGCATTTTCCGATGGATAATTCTATGGTTAAATTTGTCTGATAATCCATCTCATTTTGCAAAACGAATTATAAAAGCTCTTAATGTCACTCTCCTTTCCCCTAATTCTAAGAGAAGATGTCCTTGTAGCCTCCTTGACCTAGAAACGAAGTCCATTCTCGTTATTCTTCTTAAGTCCAATCTCCACAAAGGATTAGGCACAGGTCTACCATAAGGTGATCATTTTAAGAACCATTTTTCTTCACGTCTTCTTATTTATTCTAGGTCTAGCCATGCTAGGCTCCTAGGGCATCACTTTCCCAACAAATCACCCATATAAAAACTTTGATCTCTTGGCCTCTTCTGCGTTGATGTGTATCCTAGGTCCCCTCCAAATTTGAGGAGATTCTGAAGGTAGGATTGTGAGATATCCCAAGCCCTAGCCTTGAGTCCAAATTTTTCTCTAGGTTTTCCTAGGCTATTACCTCATAGGGATCATTTTATCACCTTTAAGTAAATATGCTTTCTTTTATCCCCTTCTTTTCCTCATTTAGGTCAAAATCATCATTGGTTGCTAAACCCCTCCTCTTGACCTACCGTGGGTTCCATAGGGGACTTTTGAGGTCTAAAATGGGCCTCCTAAGAAAAATGTACAACCAAAATAAACTTTATAAGAACCAATATGATTCAAGATGATGATTTCAACCATGGGGGATGATTCACCACTTTTGGAGTAAAAAAATAATAAAATAATAAAACTACTTTTTCAACCTGTATTTTCAACTTATCTCCCTAAGGTTTTACTCAAATTTTGAGAGAGAGAACTCATTGGATGCAAAATTTAATTCCTCATCCAAAGAGTACCCATGTTTCATACTTTCGATGGACCTTGCTACACAAAAAGTTAAAAATACATGAAAAACATGACTGCAATCATGTTTTTCATGTATTTCTCATTTTTCATGTAGCAGGGTCCATCAAATGTATGCAACATGGGTACTCCTTGTATTAGGATTCAAATTATACATCCAACGAGTGTTTTCACTCGAAATTTGAGTAAACCCATAGGGAGATAAGTTGAAAATATGAGTTGAAAAAATAGTTTTTCTTTTTTCCCTCTAAAATTTGATGATGTCATCTAATCTTATTTTATTATTTACACTATTATTTTATAATTTCCTTAGGAGGCCCATTTGAGACCTCAAAAATCCCCTAATGCCTTTGATCTTGTGTGGTACCATATCTTATCAAATTCAACTCTTCAAAAACCACCTGGGAAACCAAGTTCCACAAGGATTTTAGGGTTTAGGAAGCTCCTTTACAAGTCACATTCCCAAAGCCAAGCCCTCAAACCCATATTCCCCTATCCTATAGAACCTTGCACCTTGCTTAAAAAGAAATAAAGCCCCACTCTTGAGTCTCTCCTAGGAAAGGATCATCGAGATCACTTCACATCCATCTCAGTTGATCTATCCTTCATAAGTGATTCTCTATATATCAAGTCTCCTCCCATCAATGAAAGTTCGTAAAGAGTAGGAACCTTTAGCTGTGGTGACAGTGGGCTTTAGCTTCATTGTTTCTCTTGACAGAACAAGTGCCCCTCTGGGAGCCTCTGCTAGTTTGAGCGGTAACAGGTCTCAAGCACTTTGTTTCTTCTTCTACCCCTAGTTATCTTCATTCCGGAGAGGAGATTATACCATTAGGGCTTACCCATTCATAGCAACACTTTCCATGTGAGAATTGGGTTGTTGTTAAACCTCCCCTATTTCACTGGAAATATTAGCCCATCAGTGTGTTGTGAGGTTTTCCTAAGAATTCACTTCGAGGTTCTAACATAGTAGTTTGTTTTCTCTTCTAAACCAAGTCCACTTTTAGGCTGAGAAGCACACAAGTTGTGAGGATTTTCACATACTTGACCCTCCTCTCATTTCTTGTTCAATATTCATTCATCATGTCTCGTAAGCCTAAAGACAAAATTGTGGTATCTGTAAAATCAGAGAAGTTCAATCACCCTAATCATGATCATCACAATGCTTCTCATGTGCCTTCTACATCTAGAAAGAAAATAAAAAACTATTCTTACCTACTCCATTATTCCCTAGAACAAAACTACTATTGGTGTAGCCCCAAACTCAGAAGTAATTGTTGAGTTACTCAGAATTCCAACTTCAGAGGTTTACAATACTATGACATAAAACAAAATTGACTAAAACATATGCTGACCAATAGTGTCCTCAGATTTAGAAATTTCTCTCTCAAATTAGGGTCATAGGGAAAAGAAAAAAGAGACAATTCAAGTGACCTAGAACTAGATGATTCCCTCTTTCGTGTCCATGTAGATCCCCAAATAACCAATGGAAAATAAACAATTTTCAAGTTTGCAAATACAATTTGTAGATGAGTGGACCATCTAAGATCTATTTGTGGGAAATATTAAGAGAGCACAATTTACAGATGGGTGGACCATATGAGATCTATTTGTGGGAAATATTAAGAGAGCACAATTTCAGATTCATGGAGACAATGTTGATGAGCTTATTCAAAAACTTCATACATATGGACAGATCCTTAAACAAGATCTCGGTCTAAATGACGCCACCTATCCATCTACAAACAATACAACAGAATATCACATCTGACATGGGTGAAAAGGAAACAAGTAAAAATGGATACAATGTGTAAAATGTGATTTCATTCTTGATTTGTTAACAAACCCATGCTTTCTATGCCAATTTCAACTTCAAGCCTCAATCTCTAACAATATGATATAAGGCAAGCATCCCAGCCTCGGCTAGTGACAAATCTATACAATGTAATGCTTCACCATCTTCAATAGAAAACAACCATAAAGATGGACATGGAAGAACTGAGATAACTTGTTTGAATAATGATAATTATGTGTTCTTCTTTTTTTTAAATATGCAAATCCAGAGTAGAAAGTGTTTATGCTCTGCTACTTAAGATTTGTGAAAACACAAATTCGGGAAAGATATGAGACGAGAATACTAGTGGACTTGGACTAAGTTTAAAAGATTAAAAATTAGAGCCGAAAATGTCCCTAATGATAAAGCTACTATAATTTAATTAACAATATCTCAATGTAAGACACAATAAATGCCCATTGCTTTTCATCAACAATACTTGTCATTATCAATATTAATGTGCCAAGATTAAACTTAGAAGGTAGAAAATCATGATCTATTTCTTTATTTATGAAGCATTCCTTTTAGCATAATCAAACAAGGTCTTTAACTTCAACATAGGCCTTATGATTTGTAAGGGTAAAGGAAGCAGTATTGCAGTAAGATTTCATTGTAGCATGGTAGTAATATTTCATTGTAGCATGGTGCTTTCCTTTTCTTGATATTTTTCTATATTTCAACAGTTGTCAAAGAAGCATTAATTAGTGTTATATGTCATTTCCTTATCGTGTTTCCTTTGCAACATCTAGTGCAATTTCCAGGTTATATTTGTTCAATCAAGATGGGTAGGAGTAGAATACCAACCATTGAAAAAAATATTTGTTTAATGCAACACTAATTCAAACATATAAGATCGAACTTAGACAATTATTGTGTGTTGACGAGAAGACAACAAGAAGCAATGAGTTAACCATAAAATTAAAACAAATTTAACCAAAGGAACTTTATTTCTTAAAGATTCAAAGGGTAGGACAAATGTATCAAGACCCGAAGAAAGATTAAGATATAACCAGTTTCTATTTTGAATTCATGTTTAACTTACAATCATGTTTTTCTTCAAGTATCAATAATAGCTTGAATATATTTCATGTTATAATCATGCATGCACTTAAATAAGGTTTTTTTCTGGAATCCAAAAAATTGGTTTTCTTCCTCCATTCCCCCCCTCTAGCTATAGCATAAAAGAGGTGGTGAGCTTCCACATAAATGCTTCCCAAAAAATATTAGTAAGAATACCTTTAATCATATTTTCTTCACTAATCTACATGTGTGCATCAAATATACTCACCATAAACCATGGTAGTGAACACTGAAAACAAAGTTCTCAAATTTACCCAAATTATGTCATCAGTACATGCTTCACAAGATATTAAAAGCTAGTTCCAGTGCTTCTTAAGTCAAACCCATATTATTATACATCATAAAATAGAACAAATATTAGCTCAAAGCATGCATAATATTCAAATCCTTCTCAAAACATTTTGAAGCAAAAAAAAAATCTACAATGTGATAGTTTACACTCAATGAACCAACTGTCCCATGTGAACTCATAAAAATGTAGGTTGGCAATCACATCATGATTATGAAACTTGGTATATTCTTTGTATATACAACATAATTTTGTGCATTTTAGGGCTCACAAGGTATTTAGAGCGAATATCAAGTCCAACATATGTAATCTAAACTCACAATATATAAAAGGTCTATCTAGAGATTCACATTAATTACTAACTCAGAAGATACTCCAAATGCACAAAATATCAAGAGAAGCTCAAATATTTATTGTCTTTGCCAATCAACCTAAACAAGGATTGCCTTTTCTGAAATAAAAGAGACAATGTCAACATTTCAAGAAATTGCTCCAAAGAAAGATGAACAGAGAATTGACTTCCTACTAGTGCAAAGAGATTGATCACATTTTATGTGCCCCGGGTTGATTGAACTTATGGCAACAATCTCTGAGTCCTTGGTGATATAGAATTTCGTTTCCCATTAATGTCTCCTTATTACAAGAGTTCCCTTCTCCTGAACATCTCAATTTAACCTTGGAGAATGACCACAAAGCTTTGATTTTACCAACTCAGTAGCAGTCATGTAACTTGGAATCGATGGAGTTCCTTGAAAGGCATGTTCAACATGCTCAGTTTTAGCACATCCAAATGAACTGCGTCTTCTTGTAGGACTTATGCTCTACCACAAGAGTATCTACCTCACTCTTGGAGGTTAGGTCTACACTATCATGCTTGGTGGGTTGAAATTCTCCATTTCTGAAGTTATCCTTTCCTGCAACAAGGCATCCTCTCCTGAAATGCTTTCAGTTGGACTTGTTGATTGCAGAATTGGAGATATCTCTTGAACAACTTGAACCGTCTCATTAAAAAATACATGAACGGACTCATCATTTCTAGTTATATTCATAGAGGCTAATGTTGTACATTCCATGTTGAGTTGATTAGAAATAGTATCCAAAGTCAGCTTTGAAACCTTTCTCATGTTGTGCTTGGACATCTGAGGTTCCAGATGATGTGATAATGAATCCACTATTTATTTTAAATGTTTCTCATGTTGCGCTTAATTTTCTCAACCTCTACCTCTACTGGAGCTAAAATTTTTCTCAAGCTGCATTTAACATTCTCCATTTCTACCTCTGGTTGCTCTCACATAGACTCCACCATTGCATGTGGTACCTTACTCAAGTTACTCTTAACCCGTGTCGAGTTTAACCCCCTTCTAAAACTCCCTTTAGGTTTCTCAGTTTTGATCTCAGGGTTGATCAGAGACAAAATCTACTGCTGATTTCAACACCTTTCTCAACCCACACTTTGGTTTCCCAGATTCTATATCAAGCTGATATGAAATATGCTTGTGAATTGAATTGAGGGTACCTTTCTCACACCGCAAATTGGCCTTCCCACCTCACCTTAGTTCAAGGTACACTCTCTCTTCTGTTCTTAGAAGATTTGAGTTATTACTTGTTTGCCCACATGAACTTGAAGGTTGAGTACACATCCAACGTTCCAACAAGACCCATCTGGAATTGGAATCATCAGAATCACAATGAATTCATAGAGACTTGGCCATGGGTGCATACCCTAGAGTCTTTATCATTAAAGTATCAAATAATATTAATATCATTTCAATGCAATTGAATGATATTAGAGCAAAGAAAACAAATAATAAGAGCAAGTGAATTGCCCTGAACTACTAATGCAAATTTAAGGTTCGATTGATGACCAAATGCATTTTCTAATAACTTTGTTAGTCCGTGAAGTACTACTGACCATAATTTTTTTTACCAGTGAAAAGATTATCGAATGTTGCACAAATTTCTAGAATGTTTACACCTCATTTGTTGCCACAATTGTTCCACTACTTCCATCCCACTGCAGTTTGGGGGCATCACGTGGCGTTATACAGACTACTGTGGGTGAAGAGCTATAAAATATCGAGCATCTAAGCAATAAAACATCACAAGTGCCACAATCGTTCCACTACTTCCATCCTAGTGCAGTGTGGGGCATCAGGTGGCGTTACACAGACTACTGCGGGTGCATAGCTATAAAATATCAAGCATCTCAGTAGTAACATCACAAGTCTAAACTTCACAAGTCTTTCTTATTTCAGGATACTGCATAATAATTATAATATCAGACAATTGAATCCTAACAAACATAAATCATTAAAATGAAAAAGTTTCTTGGAGAATAAAATACACTATTTACAGCAACTTTTAGTTTCCTCATATTCAAATCTGCACATCGCATGACTTTGGCGATTTTCATTTATCAAACACAATCCCTGGCAGTTACAAAGACTGTCCTCCCTAGCTCAAGCAGAATTCTTTCTCTGCCACGCTGGAGGCCATGGAAGCTACAAGAAGACCCTGAGGGCCTACACTTTATCAAGACCAACCTAGCACCTGGGGATTGCCCATTACCATTTTCATACTTGCCTAACATATCTGATTTGGTCTTCATTTTTTATGGCTCTGCATCACTCATATAATTGTTCCAATTGACTTTGATGTGCCACCGGTAAGTTATCACATATTTGAATTATTTCAAATCTGTCAATGATTAAATTAGAGCAACCCTCCACATCTAGATACTTGAGCTTCTTTAAATTCCTGAAGTTATATTGAAGCCTCTCCAAATTATGGCACCCTGAGAGATCGATGTGTTGGAGGTTACTTAAAATAACAAAGGACTCCGGCAGCCTTTCCAAATCGTGGAAATTTGAGAGATTGATATACTCGAGGTTCTTCAAATCACCAAAGGTAGTCGGTAGGTCCTCCAAATTGTGGCAGCCCTGCAGATCAATGTGTTGGAGATATCTCAATTCACCAAATGAATCGGGCAGCCTCTGCAGATTGTGGCAACCTGAGAGATTGATATGTCGGAGGTCCCTCAAATCACCAAAGGAATCTGGTATTCTCTCTAAATTATGACAGCCCCGCATATCGATGTTTTGTAGGCGGTCTAAATGACCAATAGAATCCGGTATGCTCGCCAAATCGTGGCAATCTGATAGATTGATGTGTCGGAGTTGTGATAAGAATATGAAAGAACTGGGCAACATCTCCAAATTGCGGCAGAATGAAAGATCAATATGTTGGAGCCCACTTAAAAGAGCAAAGAATTCTGGCAGTGACTTCATTTTTGAACAGTCTGTTAACACCAAGGCTGTCAACGATTGCAAATGACAAAATTCTTCTGGAAAAATTTAGTCAGATTAACCTGTCCAGATACAAACTTGCCGACGACAAAGCGTTTGAGGTGCTTCATCCGCCCTATGGATCTTGGAAGGTTGGAGAGAGGAGCATTAATCTCTAACTCTCTCAACTGCAAAGGTGCCTGCAAAAATGTTCACCCGTTGTTTCAATTATAAATACATCGTAATCCAGATACTCTGTAAAACTCTTTCTTATACTTCTCACTGTCTGGTGCCATAATAAATTAATAGTGATAAACACACAAACATTGATCCATTACCTGTGATTCGTCTTCCCACAATGTTTTTAATACCCTCCCTGACACTTGTAGAACCCCTAGATTCTTCATGGGGATCCATGAAGGCAGTGAACGCTTGGGACACTTGTTCCACCGTAGCCATATCAGACTTCTTAAGAAGTGCTCCATCGGACTTCTCAAAAGGCGTTCCAAAATAGCATTTTCAGTATCAAGAAGTTGCAAGGTCCTCATATCAATACTTCCGCCAAATTCATAAGCAATTTCCAAGATAATATCAAGATCATCACCATTATCGCCTGGAACGATTCTAATTCCCCGCGAAGTTGTTACATGTTTATCAGTTACAGTTGTAACCTGACCATTTCGTACAGTTGTCACGTATTCATCATCAAAGAATGATAGTTATTACATTTCATTTTTTCGAAAATGATAAAGATAAAATTACAAAATTGAATCTTGATACAGGCTTATTCTTAAAAATTGTTGTTTACTTTTCCTTTCTGGAAAATATAAAATTGCAAAATCGAATAATCTATAAGATCTATGATGAAGCACTTACAGACAATTGCTCCAACATATCTGTATAATGCATAAGACGACCAAGCGACGAAGTATCAGCAATAGCTCTTCCGAAATCCCTAAAGTGATCGTGCATTTCTATATTATTTTCGTCGTCCACTCCCAAAAGACACCTTGTTGTAGAGTACGAAACCCGGAACGACCTTCCCAGCCAGCCCCGTCCCATATTCTGATGGCAGTATCCCTTTTTCGTCCTATGAAAAAACACGCACTGTCTAAGAACATGTGCTGTTCCTCCCTGTTGAGGTTCAGGTAACTAAATTGAAGTTGTTTTTGTATCTCACATGGAAGTACTTGTTGAATTCTAACCAATAGTTCTTTCCAACGAAATGGGTCTCTTCTATCATTAACAAGTGCTCCAAGCACTCTCAAACATAAAGGTAACCCTTCACAGGCTTCTAAGAAGTTATCTACTAGAGATTCAAATCCTTGACTTGGATTGGGCTGGTTGAAGGCATAGGCGCAGAAAAGCTCTTGGGAGTGTTGATGATTAAGCCCAGTTAACTGATAAATCGCTGTATTCTCAACTCCTGAGCTTCTGATCACCCCTTCATCTCGAGATGTAATCAGTACTAATCTATCTGAGGGGAGATGAGTTTGAACAGGCAAAAGAGTATCAATCTGATCATGGTGATCTACATCATCTAAAACCATTAAAACACGACAAGATGAGAGATGTTTTTTAAGCACCTCTTTGCCTTCACCAATACTGTTTATCTGTGCATCCGTTCCAGTCAAGCTTTTAAGAAGTTGCCTTTGCAAAGAATTCAAAAAGCCTAGCCTTGCTTTGTAAAAAACAACATTTACTGTAAATAACCCTCTTCTGATGGAAGAATTCTTTTGCTAGGGTTGTCTTTCCTACTCCGTCGACGCCAACAATCCCCACAACCTGCTTTGCACAAAGTACTTTACTTTTTAATTCTTCTACCTTTTCAGGCAAACCTACTAGATGTTTTGCTGCACTCCATTCCTCTTTCTTCACCTTTCTCAACACTTCTTGAACAACCTGGTCTACCAACTCGGCCTCGTCGCTGGTATTTGGAAGAAAATAAATACAACTAGTGAGAAACAAACGTCTAGACATGTCAATCCAAAAATAATGAAGTAATGCAATCCCCGGAGAGAAGTTTGAGCTCTCACCCATTGAACGTCGGCACTACGAAACCGCTGATGGCTGCAACCTGATAAAGTGCATTTTTCCATGCTTCAATTCTGGTGGAATCGTAACGCGGTTGATCAGAGCTACACTTTCTCTTCCTTTCCTGGATCCATAGAGATTGAGCATAGATTTCTTGGCCCTGTATCAACCAAAGACGAGTGGAGTTTACATGGTAAAAAACTGGAATGATAGGAGCCCCGGACTCCAACATGAGCACCAGCTCGTCTAAACACCAACATGAATCGGCATATCCGGGAGATAAAATTGCAACATGGAGGGAGGCGGTTCCAATAGTGCCTTGAATTTGACGATCCAAACCATCTCCCCGCTGCACTTCTGGCTGGTCAAATAAAACTCGCAGTCCATTGCCAAAAAGTGTTGGAAAAATCACCACATTTCTATAGAATCCATAATTTCCACCATGGGGATCCTAGTTACTGGGATGTAATGTTTACCAACACCTACGGGTTTTGGTGTAATGGAAAACCTCCACTGTTGGGGATTTTTTTGGCAAAATCCCAAAAACACATTAAAATAAAACACACAGAGGCAATGCTCTGTTTCCTTTACTCCAGGATCCTTTTTGCACAGGGAAGCTTAATTTTTTTTTTACTGAGAACAGAGTATTGCACCACCATAAAATATTTCTATTCATTAAACAAAATCACTCATACATATTCATCCTCTTTCACTAAGAGGGATTCACCAAAACATTTTAACAAAAATTACTCTGCCTCTGTTACAATTGATTTTTACACTGCTGTGTAAAATCTACATTCACATTTACTGCTGTAAAAATGGTTTTACATTTGCAAAACTTACTGTTCCCTTTTCACTGCTGTGTGAAACAATTCATGGTTTTTCTGATACAAACTTCCCCTTGGTTTTCTTCTTCACTTCTTCGCGTTCGCTCGTGCACTGCTCTGCGTTTTTGTTTTCTTCACTTACCACATACAAAATTCACCAACCACAATATCTTTTTACTTGTTCTGTAAAAAAACAAACTTACACCACACCCGTGAATAATAACAAAACAATAAAATTAAACTATATGACATTGCCCATGCCTCTATTTAATTTACGCCAATACATGCCGTAAAAGAAAATTAAAAATACACCTATGCATATGACAAATATTTAATGAAGGTATGGTCAAAAATAAAACTTGACTTTACTCCACACAATAT
Organism: Pinus taeda; assembly: GCA_000404065.3. Taxonomy (NCBI): domain Eukaryota; kingdom Viridiplantae; phylum Streptophyta; class Pinopsida; order Pinales; family Pinaceae; genus Pinus; species Pinus taeda. The sequence continues at coordinate 33,572 of APFE030796013.1, read as the reverse complement.
TTATTTTATGCAGGTTCGTATGCAACTTGAGATGCCCGTCGACCGTTGATTTTCCCTCCTGGAATCCAATGGCTGAGGTGAATATTGAAAGCCCTTTTTAACCGAACTTTACGCCACATAGCATTTATTGCAGCCTTGTATGCAGCTTTGAACAATCAACGGTGGATAATGCAGGGGCAGATCAGACGAAGGAGATGAATATTGGAAGGCCTTTTTAGTCGACATTTACCTTCCAATAAATGTCAGAGGGTGATGTCACGCCTCATCCACACGTCAACCCTAAATTGTATCGGAGCTCTTGTGTACGGTTACTGCTTTTACGCAAAAGCGGTCCGATATGCATCCAGGTGGTTTGTGGTTTTGCTGGGTGGTTTTGAGGTGCGTTAAATGCTGGCCCGTGCGCGGTTGAAATTAAAAATTCAACACTCCCCTTTAATTTCAACTGTTGGGCATTCGGTCATACCCAAACACTTCCTCAAAAATTCAAAGCTTTTCTGATCCAGTGGCTTTGTCAAGATGTCTGCAAC
>APFE030796013.1:13185-24762 GCA_000404065.3 Pinus taeda | reverse complement strand
CTATAGGGGGGAGGTGTTCTATTAAGACACTCTATAGTGAAAAGGTCACCATTCAACTGCATGGGAAAAAATCCAGGGATGTTAAGGGTTGTTGTAGCACATGCTTGGTGTTATCCTCAGGTGATTTTGATGACTTAGATACCCCAGGGTAGTGGATATTCATGCCACATGTTAGGGTTGTTGTGGCCTAGGCTAGGTGTTATCCTCAGGTGATTTTGACAGCTTAGATACCTCAAGGTAGTGGTTACTCAAGCCACATGTTAGTTGTGGAACTCGTCTCAAGGCTCACATAATCTAGCAAACAAAAAAATACTAATAATTTAAAATAAATTATAATTTAATTACTTTTTATGATTTTTTAGTTTTAGTAATGTGAAATGTAGTGTGAAAGTGTTTTGATGCTTATTAGGGATTGATGCCTATGGCCATTTACAGACTATCTAATTTATATGGCTATGCAAGGTCATTTTGCAATTGACACTTGAAACAAAGGGCACTAATATATATAATATGACACATTTATTACACTCTTTCTTCATGTTACACTCAATAAAATTAGATTATTTTTAATAATGTCCTCTCTTAACATTTATCCTTAATTTTAATAGGAAATCATAATATTATAAAATTATATCAATAAATTTGTGAAAGATTTTAATTTAGATTTAAAGAGTTAAGCTATATGTTGAATAATTAAAATACTATATTTTAATATAGTAATATATAACTTTATCAAAATCATTTCTAATATTCTTCTCTAAATATTTATCTCTAATTTTTAAGGGTAATTATAATATTATAAAATTAAATAAAAAAATATTTTTTGGGTTTGCTTGACCCATGGTGGTGATCACGAATTGAACTATCTTAATGGGCATTATATTTATCAAAACTATTGTAAAACATTTTAATTTTGTTCATTCATATTTATAGTATTAATAGAAAGAATATATGAAATTCAATTTAATTAAACTTGCTCCGTAATAAATATCGGATCTTTTTCACTTAGAGTACTTTTTTGTTCTAGTTAATGTTTATTTTAAATTTTGTTGAAATTATGTTAGAACTCTAAGTTCCATTTATATGTGGGGAATTTTGTCCTTGACACTCAACTTTAGAGATTTTGGCTAATTATTTTGTCTATGGCACTCAAGTTTGACATTTTGAGGCCCACAGGGCTTTGGATTGATGGTGAATGAGTGCCTTGTTAAGGCACTCCTTGCGATAGGTCACTGGTTCAAATGCCTCGTATCAAATGCCTTCCCAATATCCTCAATGAAAAAAAATTTTAAATTTTAAATTCTCACACCAAAAAAAATTCTTTATTTAAATAAGTCCATACCTTATTCTTATTATTTTTATATAAACTATAAAACAAAAACAATATGTAAATACCAAAATAAAAAAATATATATATTAAATAACTACAAAATATAATTTATCTAACATACCCCGAATCTATTGATTTATTTGGTACATCCAATTCCCATTTATTGTATGCATAAACAGTAGATAAAAGGGAGTTAAATAAACTAGGATTAGTTAGCTCTTTCTTGTTCATTTGGACTAGCTTTTCAATAAATTTTCCTTTGGGTTTATTTTCTTTGTGTGGATTTTATACTAACCTTTTGGATGTTCACAAAGTGATTTGAGGCGTTGAAAAGCACCTATATTCCTCCCTTTTGTTGAAATGTGATTGAGAATGATAGAGTTTAGAAGGTGATTAGGTTTTTGAGTTGTTTTCTAATTGTGTTGAGTTTTCTCGCGTTGATTTGTCGTGTATTGAGTTTTGTTCTTCATAGTTAGTGCTATCAGTTTGTGATCCACATTATTGGTATCCAAATAGTCCGAGGTTGTCAATGCGTGCCTATAAATGTACTGATTTTCAAAAGAGTTCAATCAATTTAGAAGTATGGTTTCTTTGTATGCATATCTATGATATTATTTTATCGTGTCAGAGTCAAGAGAGTTAAGATGTGAGAGGCTTAATTCTTGATCTGTGTTATATGAGAGGTTGTGATTGTTGTTCATTATTTTTCTTTGTTGGATATGCCTTGGTGGCTGATTTTGCGTGTGGTGTTGCAGATATGAGTTATTACAGAATTGTGCATTGTCAGATTTATTTTATTTTTATTTTTTATTTTTTATTTTTTTCCAGTCGAAAAAACGGAATTGTATTTATATAAGAGATATAAACAAAACAGAATGTACAAAACTTGGATCAAAACAGATCACCATCCAGAAACACCATCCAGACCATAAAAACATAAAGACGAACCAAGACAGCCCAAATAGAGCATGAGAATGTGGACATAAACCATAACAAAGAGACTAGCCATCCACCAGCCCAGAAAGAGACTCTGAACTGAAAGAACCGAAGATCCAAAACATTGAGGCACCGAAAAACCAAAGCCATTGAGGCCCGATCAAAACAAAAAAAACTGCAATCTGCTTCCAGTCATGTGAGTAAGCCCTGCAGACAAATGAACAAAAACTTAGAACCATAAAGAAACAAAGCATCTGCCATAAGGACGAAAGAGAAGAAGAACATAGATCAGAAATCAAGAGGGGAGAAATCCTGAATGGAGAAGAGATCGCCCTCAAAAAGAATCTGCAAAGACCACAATCCTGGATCCAAACTGAGGCCATTTTTAGACAACCCATCCGAAACCATGTTGAGGTCCCTCTTGATATGAAGGATGGAGGCTCCTACAGACCTGTTCCATAGATACAAAATCCTCGCCAACCAACTCGAAAGCTGCGGATTCCTAATGCAGATTTTACCAAAAACAGCATCCACCAGGACCTTGGAATCCCCAAAGATGGAGACATCCCGAAGATCAAGAAAACTACAGAACTGAAGAAGGCCCGCAAGGGCCATAGCTTCTGCCTTAGATTTTGAACCCCTGCCACCATTCCAGGATAGAAGAAAGCGGGAGTCTTCCTTGACCACAATACAAACCCCACACCCGCAATGGCCCACCTGTTCAGCCCCATCAAAAAAGGCTCTTGGAAAGACAGACAAATCCGGCTGAGACAAATTATCATTCAATTCGGGGGCATTTGTAGATCGAGACGGGATTGATTCATAAATGGCAGCAATAGAAAATAAAATCTTCTGAGACTGAAAGGCCCGCCCTTCGAACATAGCTTTGTTCCGCGAAAGCCATATGCACCAAAGCGAAATGATAAAGATAGCCCTCCAGGCCTTTTTTTGGGAGCAAACCCAAAAGAAAGCCTCTCCAACCGAGGAGAAGGATGGAGACATGATACCATGTTCAGACTCCAAGCACCGCCACAATGGCTGGGTCATTTTGCAAGCGAAGAAAAGATGGAAATTTGATTCATCATCAGCCCAGCATAGGAAACATATGCCTGGACCCTGCCACCCATGACGCTTCAAATTATCCCAAGAGAGATTCCTGTTGTGGAAGGTTATCCATGCAAACAAAGACATTTTTAAGGGACACCCCGACTTACATAAAATGGGCGGAAATGAAAGCTCCAGCCATGAGGGGATCATGCTAATCAGATCTTTATATACATCCTTTACCTGGACCTCATACAACGTCTTTGCACTCTTCCAGATTAAAACATCCTGCACTCTTGAACGAAATAAGCCACAGTTCGTGAGGCGAATTTTGATGTCGTTCCACAGAGGGGCAATGTGCGCAGGCATGCACAAATGTTCGGCATCCTTCCAGACGGGGAAGGGGCCTCTCCATTCAGCGATAAGAGTGCCCCAGAAAAAGATGCCCGCCCTGTGGAGAAAATAAAGCAATGGCTCTTGAATTTCAATTATTTCTGAACCACTCATGAAGGAGTCGATTCCAATGAGAAGATTATCACCTGATTGGAATTGCCAACCGAGACTATCAAGAAAAAACTTTCCAATCTTTTGCATGCTGTGCCAGACCGGAGAGCCTCCATATGACCCCAGAATTTTCCTTCTAAACCAGTATACGACACTCCTCCTTTTTAAATATTTAAGCCGGATAATATTACTCCACGGACCATTCCCAAACACGCCTCTCCACAACGAGTTACAAAGCAAAGCCTTACCGAAAGACCTTAGATCCAAGAGACCCCAACCACCGAGGCTCTTCGGCTTGGAAATATTAGAAATAGAGGAAAGATGGAATTTTTTCCTCCCCTCCTGGTCTCCCCAAATAAAAATGGCTGTCAATCTGTTCATTGCCGCAATAATGCTGGCCGAAAGGGAGAATAAATGAGCACAATATACCATCATCTGATTAAGAACTGCCTGAGCTAGGATCACCCTGCCACCAAGGGATAGAAATTTATACTGCCAGCCAGAAATCCTTTTATGAAACTTATCAATAATCCACCCCCAGACCACCTTTTTGTACCCTCTGGCATTCAGATGAAAACCCAGGTACTTCAGCCCATCCTCAATAGGAATGGCTTTGATTCCAAACTTCTCCGACAACCAGTCAATAAAAACCTGATCTGTGTCATTATGGAAAAAAGCAGACTTATCCAGATTGATAATGAGGCCCGTACCATTTTGGAAATTTTCCAAGATATCAAAATAGCACGACCAAGAAGCTTTGCACAACATTCCAAAAATGATGATATCGTCAACAAACAGGTTGTGAGATATCGAAAAGCTTCTGCAAAGCGAAAGAGGACTAATTCTGGCTTCTTCAACAACTTTATTAATATGGAGACTAAAGGTATTCATTACCAGAATGAATAACAAAGGCGATAAAGGGCATCCTTGATGAAGCCCTCTTGAAGCAGCAAAAAAAGGGGACGGGATTCCATTGATAAGCACCGAGAAATTCACCAGCTATACGCACGCCATAATCCAATTTGTCATCCCTGAATTTAAACCAATATTAACCAGAAGGCATCTGAGAAATCCCCATTCAAGACAATCGTAAGCCTTCTGGAGATCTACCTTTAGAATTGCAGCATCCCGCTTCTCTTTCAGGATAGAGAAAAGACCTTCCTGTGTGCTTGCCACAACATCCTGTATATTCCTCCCTCTTAAGAATGCATGCTGCTCCAACGAAATATGATCCGATACGAAGACTTTAATCCTTTCTGCAATTACTTTGGCCACAATCTTATAAGAAATATTGCATAACGAAATCGGCCGATAGTCTGAAAAAGACATGGCATCATCTTTCTTTGGGATGAGCGCAATGTTTGTGGCAGCCATCTTTGAGTTCATATTGCCTAACCTCCTTGTAGCCTCCACCATTTTTAAAAGATCCTCTTTAAGCAAATCAAAGAAATGTATAAAAAACTCTATTGTCCAGCCGTCAGGGCCTGGACATTTATCAGCTTTAAAAGCCTTCATAACCCCAAGCAATTCTTCCTCTGTGACTTTTTGAAATATTTTCACATTTGCATCCGCATCAAACATTTCTGGGAAAATTTCAATACCCCACGGGATGTCATTGAAATTACTGATCTCCGACCTTTTAAATTGCTTCCCAAAAAAGTTGACCGCCTCATTTGTTATTTCCTATTGGGAGACAATAAACTGCCTGCTTTCCTTATTGATCTTCCATATGGCATTTTTATCCCTCCTAGCATTTGCCACTTTGTGAAAAAACTTTGAATACCTATCCCCATCTTTTATCCAAGTCATCCTGCTTTTTAGCCGCCAGAATGATTCCTCTTGTTCCATGATTTTTATTTTCTTTTTTTGCAATTCTTTTATGAGACATCAAGACTCCAGAGTCAGACTGTGAGAAGCAAGGACCTCAGATGCCACATCCAAAGCCCATTGAATCTTCCTCATATCATCCTTGCTTGATTTCCTTTTTTGATATTGCCAATTTTTCACAATCCTCCTCATATAATCCATTTTGTCCTTGAAGGTCATTAGAAGAGTAGGAACATCCTTTTTGCTTATGAGGTCAGACCAAGCTTTGATTATGAGCTCGTTAAAGCCCAGATCCTCCAGGTGCGAGCTATTAAATTTGAAGGAGTAACCCTTTTTGACACTATTCTGATTCTAGCCAAGCTTGATCGGTTTGTGATCTGAGCTAAAAATATTTTCTATTGATGAGAAAGGCATACCCATATAGTCGATCACACTAGCATGAATTAAGAATCTATCCAGTCTCTTTGCCACATAAGCTTCATTAATCCTTCCATTACCCCAGGTCAGTCTCATTTTTGATGGATAGACGTCCACAAAATTCCTTTCAAGAAATTCATTTTTCATTCTGTCTGCAATAGGGTCTTTTTTCCTTTTGCAACCCCATACCTCATCCATGTTCAAGGTAAGATTTAAATCACCTGAGGTCGCGCGCAAGCTGAGTCGGAAGTGCAGAGGACCACCTTTAGCCACCAGGGACAGCAACACCCCTCACTCCTCGAAACGATATGACCAAAACTAACTACAGAGAGATCTGTGAAAAATTCTTTCGAACCGATACTGTCTGCTAACTCTATTATGGAGGAATTACAAAACCATCCTGAAAGAAACCCGGGCCTTGACAAGCCCAAAGGAAATATACAAGACGAGACGACAACCTGTTTGTACCAAGTGTCAAAAGAACGACCGCATGCAGGCTATTCAGCACTTAAACTTCAAAACCCTTCCGCCACCCATCTTTACAGAATGCACGCCTTCATCAAAGCATGCATTGGACCAGCTACCACCTACCTGCTCTTTGAATGGTTCTGTCTTTCATCACCCCTTTTCTCTACGAACACAACCTCGTCACTTAACATGCATTGGGCAAACTAGGCCCCATGCCTACCTATCTGCTCTCTGATTGGCTGAAACCATCAAGCTCTGCCCCGCCATCCCTGGTTGGTTAAACCCATAACCTACTTCCTCATCATCTCTGCACTTCTCCATTGTCAGATATTTATCTCAGTGGATTAGTGAATTTGCAGAAACGCTTACAAGATTAGGTTCAAGCGTGTGAGGTGGTGATTGATATTGTGATTGTTTGTAGTTTGATCCATTTCGTTGAACCCAGGGGTGGTGTGGAAATTGTGAAAGCTATTTGTAAAGGTCATTGCATAAAATATTCATTGCAAAGTGAATTTTATTCACCACTTATTCTCTTCATTGTGCCTTCTTCAAGGTCAAAGGTTTGATTTTATTTTTAAACCAAGAAAAGCCATACAATTTGAGGTTGTTTTGTCTTATGGAGCGTAAATTGTGATTGGTTTAAAGGAGAAATAAGAAGTTAATTTTTATGAGGTTTTTTATTATTAATAACTAGAGTTAAAGAATTAAATAAAAATGTGTATTTATTCTGGAAAAGAGATTTGAAAGAAGGAGAAATAAGGCATTTGAAAAAGAAACAAGAATTATATTGGATGGTGTTGGTTGTGGCATGTTAAATATTTTTTTAGCATTGCACAGATTTAGTTTTGATTTATTTCTTTTGTGATGTTTTGTGTATTTTTTTGGGAAATTTAAAAATGTCAAATCTCTTGGCTGATACTTATTTGAGTGAGTCCACAAAACTTAATGGAGGAAATTATGTGAATTGGAAATTCAATTTATTGACAATTCTAGAGGGTTATAGTTTGTGGTCAATTGTGAGTGGTGATGAGCCCAAACCCAATAGTGCAACCTTTGTTCCAGATTGGGAAAAACAAGAAACAAAATCAAAGGTGTTGTTGTGATTGTTTGTAAAGGACAAAATTATTCCTCATATTAGAGTTTGTAAAAAATCCAAAGAAACATGGGATGTGTTAGCACTTATAACTTCTTTTAGGCTGAGAAAGGATTACAAAGGTAATCGCATACCACTTTTAGGCTAGAATCTAGCCCTTTTGGCCTTGGAGAGGACTCTCTTTGTCTATAATTTTGAATTATTCACATGGCAGGCTAGGTATGGTTCTTAGTAGGATGTAGGTTTAAAGGTTTTCTGGCAGGAAAGAAGACAAATCTATTGGGAATGGAGTCATGTCAGGTTGATTGTTTTCCCAGTGATAGGATGAAGGGAGAAGGGGTCTTCTACATGGGAAAGGTAGGTAGTCTCAGTGGTGAAATCAATTTAGTTTGTTGTAGGTGAGTGAGCATAAGAAAAGTGAAAACAACACATAGACCATAAAAATTGTGGATGAATTTTAAATGATGTTTCAAGAAGAAAACATGGAGTTCTTTGAAAGCTATATTAGAGCATTATTAAAATGAATTTTGAGACAATATTGGTTTAAACCAAACTTGAAGACATACATTCAAGATCTGGAAATAAAACGAGACAAACTTACAACATGAAAGAAACACGACACCATCACATAGGAATCCTTGCAAAAATTGGCCTCTATCTTTCATTCACTGGAAAATATTCAGAAAAATACAATGCACAGAGAGTTTGTCTTCTGAAACTTGTCCAACCATTTTCTCCTTTACAATCGTATAATAAATAGGCCAAAATTAGTGAGTTACCACTTCTATGGGTCGAATTCCTCATTAGGATTTCAGTTTCTAACTTCTGCGATGAAAATAGAACTAACTGCTAAAGACTAGGAACTATATAACTAGATTTTTCTAATCATTTCACATTAATTTCTCATCCTCAAAACAAGATTGTGAATTACTGAATGCTTTATTACAATTAATAGAACCATAAAAAAAATCACATCAAATTTTGACTAAGTAAACTCGCCCAAAAAGAGGTTTGTGTGGAAGCGTAACGCCAAAAACGCAACACATTTGCCAGTTTCACAACAACTTCCACAACATAATGTACGTTGCAAATATATCCCAAATGTTGCATCTGATTGAGTTGAAATTTTGACATCGAGTTACTATCATCATACTTCATCTCCACAAAACGTTTTAGCCAAATCCGATTCCTGGATCTCCAGAAAATAAAAAAAATCGTTTTGGCCAAATCTGATTCCTAGATCTCAAGAAAATAAAAAAATGGTTGTAGGTGATAGTAGCTTGTTTATCGAAAAGAATGAAGTATTTTGGGTTGAAATTAACTGAGTTTATTCATCTCAACCCTATGCATAGACTGTAAAAATTTAAGGAAATTGGACATAGGGTTTAAGAGATATGGTGAAAATACATTTGCGCAACACACTTGTACAACAAGCTATCTTTGCATGGATTTAATCACATGCTTGAACTTTGGCTGAGAAATAATGGACAATTGATGATGTTACCACCCTTGTAAACATATTTTAAGTTCCCCACACAAAATAATTCCAAAAAAATTAATTTTAATTAAACCCTAATGCTTTTGACATTTTTTTAACAACTTGTGCAACATTCCAAATTTCCTATACTTGTAATCTTGCTCTGAGAAAATAAAAATGATGGATTGGATTGTAATGTGTGTGAGATGGTTTTGAACTCCTAAAATAGATTTCAAACTGAGCGCACATCCCCTGATCATCTAACTCCCTTCTGCAGCAAATGCGCAATAGACTTGTGCAAGACTTGTAGCGTTCTCAAAATTTGACCAGGTTTGATCTTCTTCCTGCACAATCCTCCCTTCACCTTCTTCAAAATTTGACCATGTTTGATCTTCTTCCTGCACAATCCTCCCTTCACCTTCTTCTTCATCTCTAGGGTATCCATATTATGAGTGCAATCTTTACAGTCTTCAAAACAATGTAAGGTGGTTTTCAAAGGTAAACTTTGCAGCAGGATGGAGATAAGGCAGTTGCGTAGCAGGTAGAGAAACTGTACAACAAGTGATTAAATTATCAATTGATTTATTAACTCTTATTATCTTAAAAAATAAACTTCTAATAAAAAAATTTATTTACTCTTCCTCTCTGAGCATTACACAACAAACCCAACTTTAAAAATAAACTTCTTATCAAAAAAATTTATTAACTCTTCCTCTCTTAGCATTACACAAAACAAACACAACTTAAAACATCGTGATCCTTACATTTCCCATTTTATATATCTCTTTGTAAAGCTTTCTCTTGATGGGGAAAAAGATAAAAACTAGGATTTACTTAATAGTGAGATTGTTCTTTTAGTAATTTTGGTGATTTTCAAATTTTGCATTAAAATGATGATTGTTTAATTATATATTTAGTAGATTTTATGAGATCACATAGACTTCTCTTCATCGTGATAACTTTTCTTACACCTTTCCCTTTACTCATAAAACTATCATTTTTAAATAAAAAATTATAAATTAAAACTATAATAAATTTTCATAAAAATATATTTTTTAATAAAAAATTATAATTAAACATTATAACAAAATTTTCATAGTTATTAATAATTTCTAATATTTATATTAAAATTTATAATGAATTATAATTTATAAATATAAAATAAACTTAATATATTATTTTAATGTAAAGAAAGTAAATTTTAAAAATAAAAAATTAGAAAAAGTAAAGAAAACTTATGCCTATATAAATTTAATTATAATTATTAATATTTTTTCTCAATATTATTTAACAATTAATTTAAAATAAATTTTCCATAAACACATTGTATTATCTATTATATGATTCATCTTTTACAAATGCAAGTAAATATTAAAAATTAAAATAATGTATTAATTAATTATATAGAGAAATGATAAACTATATTTAATGTTAGTAACTTAATATGGCTTCCATAGTAAGTATTTAACCTCCATGAATATTCTTAATAGTATACACAAGTCAAAGGTTGATATTTATCTCCAAAGTAATTATGTTCTTTTTTTTTCATTTTATTTAAATTGATTAATTTAAAAAAACTTGATATAAATAAGTGTCATTTGAAGTGAGTTATAGTGTTTGGTCATGTGGTTTTATAAAAAAACATATTTATAGATTAAGAATATCCATGGTAAAGTGAAGTAAATATCCATGGAAAGAATATTTTTCTATGTTTTTTGAAATGTATATATATTTAATTTTAATATATAATTATTTTATATAATTAATAATAATAATAATAATAATTTAAAATAACCCATAGGGGGGAGGTGTTCTATTAAGACACTCTATAGTGAAAAGGTCACCATTCAACTGCATGGGAAAAAATCGAGGGATGTTAAGGTGTTATCCTTAGGTGATTTTGATGACTTAGATACCCGAGGGTAGTGGCTACTCATGCCACATGTTAGGGTTGTTGTGGCCTAGGCTAGGTGTTATCCTCAGGTGATTTTGACCGCCCAGATACCTCAAGGTAGTGGCTACTCTAGCCACATGTTAGTTGTGGGACTCATCTCAAGGCTCACATAATCTAGCAAACAAAAAATACTAATAATTTAAAATAAATTATAATTTAATTACTTTTTATGATTTTTTAGTTTTAGTAATGTGAAATGTACTATGAACTAAGTGTTTTGATGTTTATTAGGGATTGATGCCTATGGCCATTTACAGACTATCTAATTTATATGGCTATGCATAGTCATTTTGCAATTCACACTTGAAACAAAGGGCACTAATATAATATAACACATTTATTACTCTTTCTTCATGTTACACTCAATAAAATTAGATTATTTTTAATAATGTGCTCTCTTAACATTTATCCTTAATTTTAATAGGAAATCATAATATTATAAAATTATATCAATAAATTTGTGAAAGATTTTAATTTAGATTTAAAGAGTTAAGCTATATGTTGAATAATTAAAATACTCTATATTT
>APFE030796009.1:0-12841 GCA_000404065.3 Pinus taeda | reverse complement strand
TGGTGACAATTGACCCAAAGTTAATACCCAGAAACCAGCTGAAGACTTTCAATGTGGTTTGATCAACTGTTAGGTAAAGGATTTCCCAACCCAGGTGAATGAAAGTGTCGTGTTCAAGAGTGGTTACAAAGTATGAAAAACAGGCTCATTTTTCTCTCTTTTCCCCCACCATTTCTAGCAAGTACCTCTTTATTTTTTACAAGCTTGAGGAGGATAACATATGCTTGATTATAAGCTCACCCTTCGGGTGAGTCCAACTTAGTTTAAATTCGAACCCTAAGAAGAAGTGGTCCGTTCCTGTTTGTAATAGAACAGGTCCTTTACTGTCGAAATTTAACGAGTCCAGTATAGGAGAAACTCGGCGTTTTTCATTTTTAGAGAGTCTGAAAAAACTTAAGAAGACTCCAGGGTTGACTTTTTTGTAAATTTGTGTCTCCCAAGCCCGAAAAAGTATAAAATAATACTTGAGAGAACCGCTTGATCTTTTACGACCAAGGAGTACTTTTCTTAATTAGTGCCTTTGATCCGAAAAAGTAAAAAAGCGATCAACGACACGTCGTTTTAAGACCAATATCGAATTTGAAATGACAAAAACCCAACAATCTTTTCGTGTTTTTACGGTCAAAAAAGGGCTATAAGAGGACCGTCTTTTTAGTTCCGCTTTAACGAGCTTAAAAAGAAAAACTCGGCAATCTTTTCATGTTTTAGGAGTCATAAAAGAGCTTAAAGGTGACTCTAATGGTTTTTCGTTAAAAATGATTTAATTTCGCCTGAAAATCCATTATCCTGAAAAAAACTCAAACATTACTCATACCTGTTTAATAATAGGTGAAAATGTCGCAAAAAACACCTTTTTAAAGTGAAACATAAACAAATTTAGAATTTATTTACCCAAAAACTTATAAAAGGTCTTTTTACCATTCATTTTTACCATTTGAGATTTGGGTGAGAAAAAAGGGATTTTGACCAAAAACTTCCCGTGAAGATTGCGGAAAATCCATCCGTCGGAATCGAATGCCGTCTCCTCCAGGTAATCCACATCATCCTACTCTTTATTTTTTTCCGTTTGAAATTGTTTTTTAGGGTTTAAATTTTGTTTTTAGGAGGTTTTTAGGTTTAAAAACCCGCGCGCGGGGGCCCGCAGGTTTACCATAAGGGACCTGCGTACCCTGACTTTTTTGCAATGGGAAAAAAGTCGGGGGTACGCACCTGTCGTGAAGGCAAGGTGCGGACCCCACACACTGTCCCTCACAAGGGGGTGCGTACCCCGCGCATAGGTTTATAAAACCTAACTAACTCAAAAAATACCCAATGAAATCAATTTTGCATATTCTAATTCGCCTTTTTTACTTGATTGTAGGATATACATCATGCTTGATTGGCGAGAACGGGAGCACGAGGATGTGGACCTTGCCGCGATGAATCATCAACCTTCGATCGATGCATTGAAGGCATGTAGCTTGTACAAGTTCTGGGCCATACCTGGCATGAGGGCCCAGGTGGACTTTTTGCAGTGGCTGGTTGATAGATGGAGTATACAGGACCGGTGCTTCTTTATTGGTGGACACTAGCTCGAAATCAAGTCAGCTGACATATACTTCTTGACTCGTTTGCCGAGAAGGGGTGAACACTTGACTCTATTTGGGCCCAGGGCAGGTGGCCAGTCTGTCGAGAGCCTCTGTCTAGAGTTCTGCAATGTCCAGAACCGGGACAAAGGGATAGATATCAAAACCATATCCCTTCCTGAACTCATGGTTATTGCATTCACAGTTACCAGACTCTGCGGTAGTGCAGCGCTACACATTTCCACCGGATCCCAGATGCGGATGGCAGTTGATTGCTTTCGAGGCACCATTTTAAACTGGTGTGATGTTGTGTTGGCCAATGTGAAGGGCCAACTGACCAGGGCCAAAAACGGACAGCTAAAAACCTTGGGCTATGGGGCTATATTTGTGAGTTTTTGCCTGGAGAGGGTTCTGATGCTGATCCCACAGCACCTTACTATTGGAGCTGGGCTTCCTCGAGAGCCCAAACTAATGCGATAGGTTGCAGTTATGGCCCGTCATCCTGATGAGGGGACCGAGGTCGTTCGGTTCAAACCTGAGTATTTCCAATGGTTGGAAAACTAGGTTTTTTCTATTCAGGACTTTCCTTATGCTGGGGTTGGTTTTCATGGAGACCTAGACATGGCTCTTCCGCCAAGCAATGGGATGATGCAGGTAAAATCATTTTCAACATTTTCCCTAATTTAATTTTTTGTTATTTTTATATCGTCCCAAAACTGATAGTAAAAAGTTTCAAATGCAGATGTGGGCCCACAGCGACCAGCCGCTCTCTGGCCTTACAAGAGGAAACAACCAGTTGCACCGGCTCCAGCCCCACAGGACGAATCAGCAGAGACCTTGGCCGAGTTGGAGAGCCATTTAGAGCGCCTGACAGGGGACATGCCCAAGACCAGTATAGATGACATCCCTCGTCGACTTCAGCACTATGTGATTGGAGTCCCAGGACCTTTTAGGAGGTTCCTTTGTAAGGTGGCCCCTGCAGTGGTTTCGTATTGAGATCATCACCAATGATTTGGATGATCGCCTATTGTAGTCACATATGACATTTTTGCTTTTTGTACTTATCATTTTTGCCAATCATAAGGTGTTTTTCAACCTATGATCAAGGACGATGTATTATTTTGACACACTGTTATATATATGATATCATTATTACCAGCTTATCTTGTTAAACATGTTATGGAATGTTTTTTAAATTTACTTGTATGATTATTGCACATGCCTACTTAAAATTTGAGAAGCAATTGCATCTGCTAATGTATTTAAAGATCTTGGAATATGCTGATATTCAATATAGTCAAATTCACGTTCCAAGAGACGCACTATCAAAAATAATCTCAATAAAACTGGATTTCTAATGGCGTATACTTTATTAAGCTGTAATACAACGAGTTCAAAATCTAACCTCACTATCAAACTCCGAATCCCAAATGAAATAGATTCAGATAATAACTCAATCACTGCACTATACTCGGCAATGTTGTTTGTTGTTTGACCGAGGCTTACCCCATGCATAGATACCAACTCCTCAGAGGGCGAATCGATAATCCAAGCTGCGGAAGAAATATTATGTGTACTACGACAAGCACCATCAGCGAAACCAATGTATGTTTGGAGAGGCGTCAACATCTGTGACATCAAACGTAAAACCAAGATAAGCAGGAATAACGACGAAAAACTCACTCTCTAAGCTAAGCACACTTTTTTAATCTAAAACACACCAGCTAGAAGGAAAACTAACCTAACTAAAAAATCTCCACACTCGTTTTAAGCATAATACCTCTTCAGGTAAAGACCATTTTTGGGTTTACCTAAAGAGACACCGTCAAAGTCTACCAATTCATAGGCCCCTTTCGCTAGCTTTCGCTTGACAACATAGGGCACCAGCACATAGGACGATTTTCCAGCGCCTTATCTATCATTTGCTTGATCGTACAATAAAACTAGATTCCTTCCGAAAATTTCGAGGGTCACATTTTGATCAACTGAGCTTTAATACGTTTTGCATGATATTCGATCGCTATGCAGCATCGCGGTGACTCCACTAGCTGACAAGTTAACAAACGTCTTTCCTCTTCGGAAGTGGCTGGAAGTAACTCGATGGCCATTCGCAATGACGGGATTTCGCACTCAATAGGTAACACAGCTTCCAAACCATAAACTAGTTGGAAAGGAGTGAACCCTATTGATGTTTTAACAGAGGTTCGAAACGCCCACAGCGCTAAAAATAGCATGTTGTGCCAATTCGACCGATGAATCCCAATGGTTCGTCGGATCATGATGACTAGAACTTTGTTTATGGCTTCAACCAGGCCATTAGCTTGTGGATAATAAGGAGTTGAACTGTCATGATGCAAGCCAAGCTGGCATGTAAGTTCAGTCATCATAACGTTTCGAAAATGATGCCCATGATCAGTGATAATCGCTTGTGGAACACCAAACCTAGTAATGATATGATTGAATACGAGAATCGCAGTTGTTTTGTTGTCTGCCTCAAATGTAGGCATCACCTCGGCCCACTTGGTAAAATAATCTACCGCAAGGGTAATATATGCATGCCCCCCGCCCAAGTGAGGGTTACATGTAATAAAATCGATACCCCATTTGGAAAAAGGACCAACGGCAATTATAGGGTGAAGAGGAGCAGGTGGAGCGCGCATCTTTTGATCAAAAATTTGGCAGTTGTGGCATTTTCGGACCGCAATAATACAATCTTTAAACATAGATGGCCAGAAATAGCCAGCGCGCAATATCTTTTGGGCAGTGGCATACCCAGACATATGACCGCCACATGCTCTAGAGTGATAGTCATTGAGGACCCTTTCAGCTTCCTCATGAGTCAAACAATGTCGAAAAACGAAGTCCGCACCATGACGATAAAGAGTATCTCCAATAATTTTGAATTGTTGGGACTGGAATCGTATTTTTCGCCGGTCCAATCGTGAAATATCTGGCCGAAAGGTTTGGTTTTGGAGATAAATGATTATATCCCCGTACCACGGATCTAAAGTGCTGATTAGAAACAAGGATTCGTCCGCAATGGGCTCCTCCGCCACAGTTTCCGTGTCAGCACGCGGGAAGTCACACATTAATTCTGCAAAAACTAAAGATTTCTTGGACTTAGACTTTTCAAACTCCAAGTTGAACTCCTGCAGGATAACAATCCATTTGGAGTACTTGCCCCCCAGCAATTGCTTGGTCAAAATATAGATCATAGGGTTGCAATCGGAAATAACTGTAGTTTTACGTAATAAAATGTAATGACGAAAACGTTGGACAGCTTGAACAACTGCCAATGCCAATTTCTCCACATGTGAGTATTTTAGCTCAGTTGGATTTAACATGCGACTAAGGTAATATATCACATGTTCAATACCGAATTCATCTTCCTGAACTAAAACCATTCTGATGGTGGAATGGGAAGCCGCGGGATACAAGAAGTAGTCCTGGTTGTAGTTGGGAGGATGCAACAGCGGCGCATGGGTCAATGCGTGTTTTAGCACATCCAAATATTTCTCAGCTATCTTGTCCGAAAATAATAAATTATTGTGCTTCAAAAACCGGGTAAAACCCTTTGTGATCTCGACGTAGTTATGGATGAATCGACGTAAAAAGTTTGCTTTCCCCTGCAAACTTTGGAGTTGGCGAAGACTCGAAGGAGCAGGAAATTTGATAATGGCTTCAACCTTCGAGGGATCGACGCGAATGCCGGCTTTCGAAACAACAAACCCTAGTAACCGAACTGTTTCAATACAGAACACACACTTGTGGGGATTCAACCTAATCCGATAATGCCTACACCTCATAAAAATTGCTTTTAAATGGACGAGAGGATCAGCTCGATGCAATGAATGAGCAGGCAAGTCATCGAGATAGGGTTGCACAATGTGTTTAATATCATGAAAAGCATAAGACATGGCCCATTGAAAAGTTGCCCCGACGTTCCTGAGCCCAAAAGGTAATTTGCAATAAGAAAATGTCCCCCATGGACAAATGAATGTCGTTTTTGGTTGATCAGCAGGGATAATATTGATTCGATTGTATCAGGAAAAGCCATCCATAAAGGAGAAAATTTCGCTGTCGGCACAATCATCAATGATTTGATTGATATAGGGAGTAGGGTAATTGTCCTTTGGACATGCTCGATTAATGTCCCTATAGTCAATACATATTCTTATTGTCCCTTGATTTTTGTTAACAGGAAAAATATTCGATACCCAGTCTGTTAATGGGATCAGATAAATGAAACCTACTTTGAGTAATTTTTCAACTTTCTGCTTTAATTGTAGCAGCTTTTTTCTTGGGTGAATTTGACGCAAACGTTGATGGACAGGTTTACCGTCCGAGTAAGTTTTGATTTCATGAATTAAAATTGCTGGGTCAATTCCTGGCATTTCCTCATATGACCAGGCAAACACATCGTGGAATTCTTGAAATAGGGCCTTATATGTTTGAATTTCATCTTCCATACAAGAGGCACCTATATGAATGTTTTCAACAATTCCAGGCTTAACTGAAATGTCAAGGAGAATAGCTCGAGAAATATTTCCCAAGTTTAACTCAGAATCAGGATGTTTCATTGGATTCTGAGCGTCCTTAACATATTCAGTTGTAAAAATTGATGAAAAATCATTTTCAAAACGATCACTCTTGGGTAAAAACGAAGATCTGTGATGAAGATCTTCCCATGGTAACTCATCGGCGTATAGGATTTCACGAATTTGCTCATTTGTGTGAACAAGTTCAGAAAACTTTATTAAATTTGAGTTTGATGTCGAAAGTGATTCCTCATGGACCACATTCATTAAGTCGATTTGGGTTGATGTTGTGTCAGAAAACGACTGCACAGTCCGATACGCAAGTTCATACGGACTCAAAGGCATAAAGGTACTGAATGAGTCTATCTTAGATTCAGAAGGTATGATCCAAAGATCATCATTACCAATGGTTTCTGATGAAATCATATGAATGGTTGCAGTAGAAGACAATGCGTTGATAGGAGGAAAAGGAAAAGTGCCGAGTAAACCATAATCTTTAACTAATCCTACACCAACATCCTTATAAGGGATCGTCGCTTTACCAACACGCTGAATGCTCTCAGCAGAGGCTGGGTCAGATGAAAAGTATAACAACTGGTCTAAGGTTACGATCTTTCCATTATGAGGGAATTTTATAAGCCGAAAGACCGATGAAACAACAACTGTCACAACGTAAGACCAACTACGACCCAAGAGAAGGTTGTAATCCAGAGGGGCATCAACCACCTCCACATCTAGATTAACGGTTTTACCTTCAACCCCTATAGGTAGATCCTATAAAATGCCAAAAGGATGAAACCCACGGCCATTAAAGGCCTTTAGAATCGTCGAGGATTGATTTAGTGAAGGAGAACAAAGCGATCTCCAACATTGTATCGACATAATACACATGGAAGCTCCCTCATCAATTACAGTCCTATGAACATGTCTGTGTTTTACTATCACTGGAATCTGGACAACCATTTGATGACGTAAGCGCGGTGCAATATTTTCTAGATCGAAGATTATAAGGTTCGGGTCCTGAACGTCAACAACTCCTATAGCCAACAAAAGTAACTTGCATTGTGTTGGATAGGATTGCAGCACTTCCAAAGCCGACATTGCTGAGGGTGAAACAACTAAATCCTCAGTAATGTTATAATTCTGAGCTGCTCTCACATGTGGATTGAAAGCAGACTTTCGAAGTATACCCTTGGCGGGCGGTTTGATTACTAAGTGTGGATTAGGTTTCTCGATTTGTAGTGGATCGGAACCGGGAGCTGAGGTTGATGGGTGCAAATAAGAAGATTCTTCTTCTTTACCATCAACATGACTTTTATTGCCATAATCTTGTGATCGAGTCGCAATCCTAACATGGGACATCATCAATATGGGTTCTTCATTGGCACTGGAGGATGAACCTATCATCTTACTGTCTTGAGCTGGAAAAGGATCCTTCAAGACAGCAAGAGTTTGGGAACCTTTGACAATTTTCGCAACCTCTGCATGATGAGGGCAGTCTCTCATATAATTTTCTTCATCGCAGATGAGACACGGATAAAGAGTTTTGTGTTTTTCATCAGTTGATTCTGCTTTTTCGGGTTTCTCTTTTGAATTTTTATCTCTTTTATTCATCTTCTTCTCTTTCTTCTTACCACCGGTTTTTGATTTAGCTATAGATGACTCTACAACGTGAATATCGGCGGAAAGTTATGCGGAAGACTCTCCTGTCGGGGAATCTGGAAAGGTTATGATAGGAGAAGAATTCTTGGAAGACTTCTTCTTACTTTTGGTATTAATCATACCAATCATACCATTAGCGGCATGAGACCCTGAAGGAGTAGCAGCGATTTGATTTTGTTTGGGTAGATCGAGGATTTTCTCCTGTAACATACCTGACTGAGTATAAACTAAGTCAAGGTACTGTGCTTGAGAAATTACTTGCTCCTCAGTAACTACTTCGGCCTTAGCTACATCCTCAGTGATCTTGGGAAGTAAAGATTTTAAAAACCATTCAACTAAGATATGATCCGGGATAAAAACTTTCACTAAATGTCATCGACGTCTCCATTCATGGATATGATCTGAAATGTAAGTGGACATTGACTGCTTTAACGAATTTAATAATTCCGTGCCATTTTCATATCTGACCGGCAACTGAAAATGAGTTAAAAACAAGGTAGCTAACTAACTAAAGTTAAAAAAAGTGGCTCGCGGTAGCTCAATGTACCACTTGGCCGCAAGACCAATTAGAGTGCGCTGGAAAAGTCGTAAACGAATTGAATCATCTGAAATGGAATTAGATGCACACTAGAGGTGATAAGTCATCACATGGTTCGACGGGTCCTCTCCTGGCTTACCTTCGAACTTAGGAATATCAGTGGGCAACTTATGCGGCATTGGCAGCCAATACTGAACATAGTTAATTGGATCGTTCATAAGGCGCGTCAAGTCAGGCAAGTCCAAAGTTGCAATGAACGGTAACTGACGATTAGGGTCCCTGAAACTCGGGGTCTGCAGACCAGCCCCAGGAGGAGGATATCCGGGATAACTAGGAATGGGAATCGCATTTGGGATATTTTGGCCTCCTGGAAAACCGGGATTAACCGGACCATATTGGGGTTGCTGAGGTTGTTGATATGTATACCCAGGGTACGGTTGATACTGATAGGTTGGTTGCTGCGGAGCAGGACCGTATTGGTACTGTACTTGGTACGGTTGTTGATTATATCGAGGTTGAGTAGTGACAACTGTACTTCCTACAAGCATCTAAACCGAAGTGTGGACCGTAGGTCTAGACTAAGGTAAAGATGCATGAGGAGTAGATACAGGGACAGTAGAAACCAGAGCTGTCGATACTCCAGAAGAAGGTGGGGTAGATGGAACAGTAGACTGGACAAGTTGCTGGGATGAACCAGAAACCAAGGGTCGTCTAGTTTGAGATGACAACTGCGCATTCGGTTGCAAGACTTGTTTGGATTGAGATGGATCCCACACTAAATTTGTTCCCGGGTATGGACCCATAACAGGTTGAGGATATTGAGGACCATAACCGGATTGAGGGTAGGGTTGATAATATGATTGACCTGAAGGTGGTTGGTAACCTTGAGCTGGGTACTGAACTTGGGGTTGATAACCCTGAGGCACGTACTGATACCGGGGTTGACCTTGAGGTCCATATTGATATTGAGGTTGATTTTGAGGTGCATATTGACACTGAGGTTGACCCTGAGGTACATATTGATACTGAGGTTGACCTTGAGGTACATAATGAGTCTGGGGTTGACCTTGAGGAACGTACTGTCCCATAGGTATGTACTGTCCTTGAGGTCGTCCCCCAGGCGCAAACTGAGTACCTTGAGGTTGCCCCCCAGGTATATACTGGGTACCTTGAGGTTGCCCCCCAGGCACATACTGGGTACCTTGAGGTTGACCCCAAGAGGAGACTGGCCACCTGACATCATGAGAATATCTTCTACACTCAATGGTTTAGTACCATTACTTCCAATTAATAACTTTTGTTCGATAGTTTGAGGAGATGCTCCCGAAAAAGTACCAGACATAGACTGATACCCGGCAGGAACAGATGGACCGCCATACAAAAAGGTTTCCGGAGATTGAGAAAACATGGATGAATGCTTAGACATATTCAGCGAAGAATAATAATCTCTAGGTGCTGGGTGATAAAAAATACGAGGTGGCGAAAAACTTAGTCCTGGGTTTTCCAAAAAATTAGTCAATGAACGATACCAAGCACTGCTCCTAGGTGGACTGTAAAAGATTGATTCACGCTCCCTAAGGTCTAATATAGGTCGATCTTCTGGAAAAGGAATGCTTTCTTTTTTGTCCAAAATAGGAAGTTCTTCAATAGCTATAAGTCCAGAAGGAAGATCTTGAGTAATTATTGTTTCTACCCTAGGTGAACTAGGACCACTAGACGCTGGAGAAGCAAACTTTGATATGGGAGTAGCAACAATTTCAGATTCAGGTTCAGATATTTCCAGTTCTTCACCTATATCACTAGTAGATGCAACACTACCAGTAACTTCTGAAACTACTATCGGTTGAGAATCAGAATGTAATATCAAAGAAGATTCTCCTTTTTCAGGTGACCCAATTCTACTGTCTCTAGGAGTTACAAGGACTTTCAAGCCTTGAAGCTAGCTCGGTACTTCCTCAGGAGGTTGGCTCTGAAGCCTACAGGACTTCCTCAGTAACTTAGCCACGTTTACAAACTCACGAGATTGGCCCCGAAGTCTATAGGACTACCTTGGTAATTCAACAAGGTTAAAGACTTTTAACTACTTCACACGCAAACAAAGTAAAATCTCAATGAAAACCACCTAAAGCCTCTAAAGGACCAAACAAATTGAATCACACGCCTAAAGAATCTAGGAGATCAATCACACACAAACAGTAACTTTCTGTACCAAAAACACTAGTTGGTGATGAAATCCAACGTCGCAGAGTTCGATACAGAAATAGCGGTTGGAACAGTTACCCCAACAACCTGATTAATGAATAGACTGGCACAAGTTTCTCCACTTAACCGTCTCGAGTGAAGAGAACCCCCGAGAAAATCCAAGTGAGTCTAGCCGACGTCTGCTCCAAGTATAGTGGGATCTTCCCGCCACCATCACCTTAGGAAGAATCCTATAGAATATGGTCACTATGGTTACCAACAGAAACAAATATACCTGGGGGAACAGTCTACAATTCGATACACACGCAAGGGCAGAGTAACAAGCTCAATCCCTTTGAAGGCTCCTTGACATAAACCAAGGTTTACCAACAAGTGACCCCAGGCTCCTCGAGAATGGTTAATCCGAGGTTTACCGTTTATAATACGTGAATATCTGGCGTCGTTCCCAATCAGGAAGGATTGATTCCCACACTGGTTCGGACACGATCTCGTGCTTCTCCTTTAAGAGGAGCTTTCCCAGAGCATAGATGCAACAATTGGATTTCTCCTACCGTAAGATACAACTACTTGTTTGTTTTACTATCTTGGAGAGTTAAGTACTCCCTGCTCCAAGACACTAGCCTAAGCTATGTTGGTGTAATAGAGCCCTAGAAAATAAAAAGATTTCTAAATTAATTTTAATTTAAGCGTTATTTTTATTGGTTTGTGATTTATTCAAGAGGTGCGGAGATGAAACTCGTGGTGTGAAGACTCGACTTGAAATCACTAAAAAGATGCACTTAAGATGATCAAACAATATTTTCTCTTCAATGAACTTATAGCTAGGAAAGAGGTTGAGAATGCAAATGCGTGTAAACACAAATCTTTCTTAACAAACAAATTTAAAGAAGATTTTTTGTTCCAATGCACTCAAAACGAGACAACTAGTTATTTGCACAAGAATTTCCTTTTTCATTCAAACGCTCAAGTGATACCAAAACAAACTTTTTCAAAAGAGATTTTTTTTTAATTTTTATAAAAACACTCAAAACTATGACTAAAGCAAATCTTAAGAAAACTATAAACAAAGCAAATCTTAAAATCTAAAAACTATAAAAACTACTTGAAGTAAAAGATTACAAAATATTTTTGTCTTTTCAAGGATGTTTTACTTGGCGATAAGCAAACCAAGGACTAACTTGTCCAGAATCACAAATCAGTCAAAAACAAGCAATCTTTTGTTTTTTTTTGTAAAAATGAAATCCAAACTTTTAACACAAGATTTTCAAAATTTTGGAAAGAGAAAACTCAAGATGGATTCCTCAACAAGGGTTGATTTTTCAAATGTTCAGACTCATAAGAAGGCAATAAAAACCAGGGTGACCTAAGGCTTCTATGCTTCTAAGCTCTGAGCTACTACACGACCAAAATGAAAATCAAGACCGCAACCAAAACTTCTAGGAATTTCACCTAAAACCCTAACACCAATGAAATTAGACTAAGGAAAGCTTTTGACAAGTCACAAGCAGGTCTGGGCAGAGGATAACAACACCTAAACCAAAATAAAACTAATTAAAAGAGGAAAAATCAAGTTTTTTAAAAATTTAGCAGGGTCCGCAGGTTCAAAGCTTGCATAGGTGCGTGCACGCTCTGTGTGCAAAGTAAACATGCGTAGAGGTACGCACTGTGATACAAGCACGGAGTGCAGACTTCTCTTAAAGTTATGAAAAGCCAAAAAAAACCTAGATCCACTAAATCCACCCAATTCCACACACAACAAGTCAAAAACAGAAACAAAAAGGCATGTTTCTCAGGTCAAAGTGAAAACAAGGAAAACAATCAAGTCCCCAACGGAGTCACCATTTTGTCACGCGGAATGAGTCGAGGTTGCGGGCAATATCGACCTTCCTAGTATCTAAAGGTATCTAGTGACAAGCAAGCCAATCAAAAACTATCTTTCTCTAAATATGCAAGTAAAACAAAGGCAAACAAGTGTTTTAGGCCTACCTTGGGTCCAATGCAAGTTTGTGGAAGCCTCTCTCCCTCGCTCCAAATGAGCTTCCTTGAAGTGTAATTCTGCAAACACAAACAAGCAACCCAAATTAAATAGCACCTGAAAAGCCAATATCATAAAGCATATTCATCATAATGATCAAGGAGATGATGAAACAAACCACATAAGACAATTTGTTGAGAAAAATGAATATGATTGTATTAATTCAAATGAAGAAGAACTTTACAACCTGCGCCTTGATGCTGTACAAGCTCCTCCCAGGGTCCGACAAGAAGTCTCCTCTACTTTGACAAGTTTCACTCACTTCCCAATGAAACCAAAAGGTATGTGACCTCTCCTCTCA
>APFE030796002.1:53805-68404 GCA_000404065.3 Pinus taeda | reverse complement strand
AGTCAGCACTTTATTGTATTTAATAGTCAGTTAAATGGCTGATAGGTGTCATTAGAGATAAGGATCGAGTTATTAAATTCCCCTCATGCTGGAGGAGGAAGCTCGAATTAGTTAGAATAAGGATTCTATATATAGTTGAAACAGCAATGTAATGAGGGTTGAAAATTTGATAACAGAAGTACTGTTTTAGCTTATGTAAAGACCATTTTCAGTAATATAAATCATCTGCTTTTCTTCTCAGGATTCATGAAGGATTTGTCATATTCAAAATGTGTGATTTGTTCTTTCTTAAATGTTTTTTACAGTTGCATATATGTGTAATCACTCAGAATTCACTGATTGTGCTCTGACTTCCTGTATGCATGTATGAACTGTGGTTTTATATTAGTGGTGTTCTGAATATCTAAATGCTAAGTGCCCTGACTTCTATGTAAAAGTAGTGTCATAGTTTACTGAAGTATGATTGACTCCATAAGCCCAATGGAAACTTATGTAATGTTTATCCAGCCTTTATATTTCTCTATGTTGTTACACCACAAGAGTTAGCCATCTTATCATTAATCAAAATCAATAACCCTTTTGAGAGAGCCCTCTCAGGCTAAGGAGGCTAAGCCTTAGTCAAAAGCTTGGTTTGAAATAGTTACTTAGAGTCAACCTGACCAGCAGCCTATCAGGACTTGATTTTGAGATAACAAATAGCATGATGATGAATTTCAAAAGAATGGAGTGTCACAATGTTCTCTTAGTCCTAATTCTAAGGACTATGAGAGAAGTAGTGATGAAGGATAGGATGATGCACTTATTCCTAATTCTAATGAGTATAAACGTAGCAGTGATAAAGGACAGGATGCAGCATCTTCAATAAGTAAACAACCACATTTTCGACGTAGTCCTAATTCTATGGACTATGAGAGTAACACTGACAATGCATATGAGGAAGAATATCCATTAAAATCAAGTCAAATTTTCCATTCAGTCCAAATCCTAAGCACTATGATAGTAGAACTAAAGAAGGGGAAGATGAAGAATATCCTCCAAATCAATATTTGAAGATAAGAGCTGATCATAGTGTGGGTAACATTCCTCTCAATGATGATGAAAGCTTATACAAATTATGATCCAATGATGGGGATGTTGCCAAGAAATATTGTATCGAGGAGTAGGAGCAGACCTTTTCATATCAATGCAAGTTGTTCTTGTTATACAAGGGGTAGAGTAGAATATGTGACAAGAAGAAGTTCTATGAGTGTTCTCATTTCAAGTGAATGTTCCCAAAAAGATTTCTTGAAACATATGGATTTCAAATTTTCATTAGAAAGTAGGAAGAGATATTTGTCAATGAATAAAAGCATGCAAAACTCATATTTAGTTCGGAGCATGAAATCTACATTGTGAAGTTATTATTATCATATTAGGACTTTATTTATCTGTAGAAAAGCTTTCAAAATGTTTCATTCGATTGGGAATTTTCATCTCTCGAGAATTCAAGAAAATTTGGAAAAGGATCCCACATTTTATTTAGAATTATGTCATAAAAGATATTTTGGGCCATTATCAATTACTAAAATGTCATGGATGAAAGGTTTATTTTCAAACCATGGAGACTATATGCCAAATAGAGAGACAATACATATTCTAGATAAATTTTCAAGACGAGAAATCTACAACTTATACAAAGAATATGCAGAAGCTGCTGAGGCACATGGTCAGTTTATTACATATCAATATTTTGTGAAAGTATGTAAGAAAGAATTCAACAATGTCCATATTCCTAAGAAGACAAGAATGGGGATTTGCAGTACATGTGATTCTCTTAAATAAAAAAGGGACAAATGTGAAGGTTCAGAAAGAGGTAAGCATTCATAAATTTAACTTTTAAAACTGTGTAGTCATCAACTATAAAAACATATTTCTTAATGAATTTCTTTTATGTTGTGTAGATTTAATTGTCAAAGAAATTCAAGAGCATCACGAACAACAAACAAATGAAAGGAAGAAGTTGTACAAGCATCGAAAAAAGTGTTATGATAATACAAATAAATATTTGGGTTTGATAATTGATGGTATGGGCCAGAAGAAAAAACTTTTACCACATTTCATTTGCACACCCAAAAATTTATAGGAGGAAATGTTTATTCAGTTTCACTTGGTCGGTTGTATGGTCTTCAATGGGAAAATGTTGCCAAGGGTGTACTTCACAGCTCCAAATATGCATAACGATGCAAATCTGACCATAACCATAATTCATGATGTGATTTCTCATTCGTCTGCTAATCTTCCTGAAGTTCTGTATCCACAATTGGACAACACTTGCCGTAAAAACAGAAATCAGGTTATTTTTGGATATCTAAAGATGCTTATTGAATTGAGAATTTTTTAAAAGGTAAAGGTTGGTTTCCTTATTTTTGGGCGCACTCGTGACCATATTTATCATATGTTCATTCATTTTTCATTCATATTGAGAAGGAAGCAAGTTGGGAGCTTGCCATCACTAATTGAATGTCTTAAGAAATCATAAATTTCAAAGCCTACTTTTGATGTGTTGGAAGAAATTGTTGACATGCGAAGGTTTATTCCGGGATCATATGGCAAGGGGAAATGCATTGAACAACATAATGACATTAGCTTCCAACATCAATTTGATATCAAAAAAATTGATGGGAAAACACTAATATGGGGCAAGAAGTATTCAACTACTGCAGAATGGGCACCATCATCGGAATTGTAATTTTTGAATTCCATTCTAGATCATCCAATACTTGCATCAAAAATATTGCTATTACAATCAATTGGTGAAGTTCAGAATGCACGCAGAAAAAATAGAGATATAAATTATTCTGATTGCCTGGAAGAAATTAAAAAATGTATTAGATATACATATGAGTACTTTGACATTGTTGATTCAGATTGGAGGGAGTCATTTTTCAATAATAAAAGTGATATCATTTCAACAAAAACAAACGAAGATATACCTTTGAAAAATCCATTTATTTGGCCAAAAAATGTGTCGAATGAACATGAGGAAATAAACATTGTTGAACAACAACAATCTCAAGGTATTATTAACTCTTCACACGCAGAGGAAAGAGAGGTGTATATTGGTTCTAGAAGATCTTGTGCACAACGTGAAGCCATGGAAAACCTTTACAGGGGTTTAGTACATGGTATTAACGAGGGTTGCATGATTGCAGTGCTAGCAGATGGAGATCCCAATGGCTATCCATTCTGGGTTGCTAAAGTTATAAAGGTCTTTATAGAAAATGAGGATGTTACAAGTGTTGAAGTACTTTGGTATGCCACAATTACACACCCATTCAATGGTGTGTATAAGCCAGAGATGGTAGTTGACAAAAAAATGGTGGAAAGAGAAAAATAAAGGGTACAAATATAAATGACTGCCGCATAGACATATTAAAATTGGAGGATGTTGAGATACCTATTTATGACTTCAATTTAGAAAAGAGGAACTCTTCACTTCAAGATGATGGATATTCTGAAAAGGTTGTTACCAGAAGGAACAGTGTTGAGATGGGAGTCTTCTAAAACCAGTCGTAGATCTAGAAGAATTTTGAAACCTGAAATGTTGGGCATGCATGTGGACTTAGATGGGGCACTAGTTGATGAAAGAGAAGAATATGGAACATCTTCGTCATCATCCAGTCACTCATCGGAGGATATGAATTCTAATGGTGTGCAAGAAAGTATGAGTGATGTTGGATAATTGTTTAAGACAATTTATATAACTGACGTACGCATCGTATCTTGAAATAAAATTAATGATTTCCATATGGTGTTAAATGAGAAGTTGTGAGGCATTTTTATGTTGTTGGATTATATGTCTTAATTATGATAATCTTTATTGTTTAAAATATCTACAATGCAATATTAAATTAGAGATATAATGTATGTTTTATTCAATATACAAATAATGACTTTTGAATTCATTTAGTGATGTAATTTGTTCATAATGTCATGGTTTTTTAATTTTATAGTTGAAAAAATTTCAATTTCTTTTGTATCTAGCATGTTATGGTTGAAAGCATGTTGACTTTATACTTAGGAAAGAGAAATGATATTCTACCAAAAATATTAATGTGTTTTATTCCTCATAAACAACTTTGTTTGGCAAATAAAAATTTTGTTTTACTAACATTTTTTAAAAAGTTTGAAAATTGACCCTAAAAAAAAAACATTGTTCCAGTATCATCACTTTCATTTTAAAGCTATATTTTGCACGAGAATTTCGTAGTAAATTTCATAGTCACTACCATTTTTAAAACATGTTCAAAATTGACCCCTAAAAAATAAAATCATCGTTCCAGTATACACACTTTTCATTTTCAGCATTGTTTTTTTATGTTTTTTTTGAGTTTTTTGGCTAGAGTTCCAGTTTTGACATTATATTTCCTGTTTCAAATTTTACATAGTTAGCATTAATGGAATGTGGAGACTATACCATCTCCTCCCTCAATACCCACAATCAAGGGAATCCAAAGACTATACTGCATTTTCCCTCAATATCAACAACTAAGGATTGGTCATTTCCCTTGTTGTTCAGGGCTCCTAGGACTACTATCTCAACTCACAAACTCCAAGAAACCGAAGCTATTACAAGGCTCCAACCCACAGTGTCCAGGGAACCAAAGTTGTTACAATGCTCTAACCCATAGCCCCTAGGGATCCTGAGAACTAGCCCCTTTCACAAAACATACACATACAAGGTGTACAACAAAACACATAAACATACACAATAAACAATAATGAATACACATGTAATGATATAATGAGTACATAGTACACATGACACATGATCACATGTACACAACATAACATGTAAAACATGTACGCAATAATAGTTTTGCACAACCAGAGATCACACCATCTCTATCAGGAAACCTTGCCTCTAGTTTCTTCCCCACACCTTACTGAATGCATCCACTACCCACGTCCAATGTATATGGATCTTTCCTCTATCCATGCTTGTCCCAGCATGTCGTAGATCACACTGCTTTCTTTCCATTAATGTATCCTTCAACATTTCCTACCATAACATAAACATAAGGATAATTATAAGCCCATAATATCAAGCTCATATTGACATGATACTAACCTCATAGATCTCCTGGGGCTACTCTGCCCACTCATTCCTCATAAACCATGAAATTTTCCATGCCTTTCACTCGAATAACACAATGAAACTTTAATTCATGATTCATTTTAGTGATTAGATTAATATTTGTATATATTCATTTCATTTGTGAAAAAATAAAGAAAAAACAATTGACATGCTTATATTTTAACTTGTCATTAGGAAGAGGCATCTAGCAGTGCAATAGAGGTAACATTGATTAAGCTCATAATATAACAAAATTTCGATCGTAAGAAGCCTTAAAAAAAATCCTACCATGAACAGGAACTCGAGCTCTGGTAACTCCTATTTGACGAATGGTAACATACATCATAGTTATTTTCAATTTTATATACCCTTTAACATTGCATGTTTCTTATTTTGTGGCGTTGTTTGTGTGTAGCCCCAGCCCCAACTCGCAACATTATCTACCAGCCTTCCATGAATATAGACACATTTTCACCTCAAGTAGGGAGATTCCCAATTCTGAATTCTCATTGTCCATGGTTTGGATATTAGTAGGGGAGTATTTTGTTAAATGCATAAGAGAGTAACCGAGTTGCATTCAAGTTTTTGTATATTTGGAAAGGATTGAGGCATAACTCATTACAAGTTTGAAGATATTCAAAAACTTTTCATTCATATGCACAAAGTCGAATGGTTAACAATAAATTTTGTTGATATGTATAAAATTTTGCATTAACATAGATCTCTAGTGTGTAACTGGATAAATTCCTTAAGGAATCTATGTTTACTTTTGACTGTGCAGTAGCATAGATATATGGTTTCTAACTGGGGAGTTTCATTATGAAATTTTGAAATGCTTGTGTGGTAATACCTTTACATCTAAGAATTTGTCTCTATGAATGATAATACTATGGTTGAATTTGTAAGATTATTGTTTAAAAAATCATGCTTGCTAATGTAATAACTTCTAATTTTATTATTAACACCACTTTACAATAGTATTGGATGGTTTTTATTGGAAGAACAATGTCAGATTCCCTCCAAATATGGTTATCAACTGATCCAAAATGGATCTAACATAGACTTCTAAGACTATGAATTTTCCTCACAAAGGAAAAACGAAAGTCATTGGATGGTTTTGAAATAGTATCATTTTGTAGATTGTTTCAATATGAATCCAACACAATTTGAACGAGCCAAAATGGGCTTGAGATGAAGGAGTTATTCTAAAATGAAGATTTGCCCAATGTCCTTAGAAAAGGAGGCATTTCTTACTAAATTTGGCCTAAGGGTTAATATTGGCCTTATGTGCTAAAAACCTTTGTTAAGCTCTAAACCTTTATAAAGCGCGTTTTACATTGAAAAGCATGTGTGTAGTCTCAACTAGGCTCGTTCGAAGAATTTATATAAAACGAGCGAAATCTTTTGAGTTCCAAAATGAAGGCGGTAAATGGTATTTTGAGCAGGCTCCCTCCAGTAAATGTTATTTGAAGGGTTGAACCCCATTCCATACACTGGTCAACACGTAGTAGGCTACAGGAGAGAGAAAACCTCTTTTTTGGGTGGGTAATCTCTGTGCAAGCGGGCCACCCGAGATGATCGTGAGTCGTTGATTAACAATCACTGATTGGATGATGGATAATGAACGAGCTGTTTTGTGAATGTGAAAGGATTATAGATGTGATTGAATGTTATTTGAGTCCCACCTAAAGGTTCATGATGTGTTTCTTGTGAGTTTTCTTGTGTGTTTCCGTTATGCTGCCATTTTCGGAATGTAGGCAGAAGAATGGCCGGTTGTGCCATTCCCATTGGAAACAGTCCATCACACCTATGCCACGCTATAAGAGGGCATTTCTATAATAGGAATACATTACAAAGCATCCAGAGGTAGAGGGCGAGACACAGAGCCACAATGGCAGAGAGCCGTAGGGCTGGACGCAGAGCCACAGAGGAATGGTTCCTCATGATTGCACTAAGAGGAATGGATGGAAGCCACAGAGTCAAAGGATTCTTCAAAGGCGAGAGAGCCAAGCATAGAAGGGGGCCTCCCTTCAGAAGTTTTCCCTTGAGAGAGAAAGTTACCCTTAAGGGAGCTCACAATGAGAGCCAAAGTCGAGAGCCAAAGCCGAGAACCAAGAAACAAGAGCTAAGAGCCGAGAGCCAAAGGCCAAGAGCTAAGAGCTAAGAGCCAGAGCCGAGAGCCAAGAGCTAAGAGCCAAGAGCTGAGAGCCAAAGCCAAGAGCCAAGAGCCGAGAGCCAAGAGCCGAGAGCCAAAAGGCCAAATAGCCATAAAGATGGCATTCTAAGCCCATGGGTTTAGTTGTAAACCTATGGAGTTGAGTGTGGAACTTGTAAAAGAATTTATCCCATAAACCCAAAGAGCCTAGTTGAGTTGACTAGAGGTCATAGAGATGTAGCCCAAGAGGATTGGGTGAACTCCTAATTATATTACTGTTATATGTGTTGGTTATTATTTTTATTATTTGTTGTTGTATGTTTTTATATTATTTTACGCAAATCAACTTAAAGAACTTAACAATTAAAGGCAAACAAAAGCATGGACCTACTTCAAGTTCTTTTAGTTCCGCATTTGTCAATATAAGCCTAGATTTGGGGAATATATAAGCTTTGGAGTGGGAGAGGTTCTTGTGAGCATGACAAGAAGCCTTTAGGTCCCCACTAAGATCACCAACTTAGGTAAAGCTCGCTAAAATATTCTAGAATAGGGTAATTCTTTTTGAAATTCAATTTTTTTTTATTATTATTAGGGTTTTTAAAAATATTTATAAAATTATAATTGAAATTATTATTTTGGTTTTTTATATTATTTTAAGGTTATGTATTAAAAGATTATATATCTTAGTTACCAATTTTATTGATATTGGTTAAAATATTTTAAAATTGAATATATTATTTTAAATTTTTTACTATGTTATGTTTAAAGATATCACTTTATGTGTGGGATTCATGTTTTATGTTACTTGAATTAGTTAAAATTAACCTCTTTGTAAACTACAAGGGATAATTTCCTTCTTTTTGTGATAAAATTGCTCTTTGGTTTTAAAATAACCCTTTAAAGTGATTTAGTATCACCAGCCTTAATTTTTTTCTTTTTTGAGTATATTTTTATTAAGTTATCTCCCTAAAAACAAGTTTAAAAAATGCTGGAATAGTGGGATCTTACTATTATAAATCTGTATGTATTTAATGTGCATTTCAATAAAACAAAAGTATTGATCTTACCAAGAATTATAATCTCTAATTTTCATGAAAAAGACAAAACAGAAAGAGCCACTTATCATTTCTTAAAGTGCTAAGAAAATGTTTTCTAACTGGATTAAAAGAAAGCTAAATTAGACCAATAAAATAAATTAATAGCACATGACTTAGATGTTTATGAAAATTGTGAATGTTTAAATTTTTAACTTAAATATTTTCCATTCAAAATTTTGACAAAAATGTTGTTATCATATATCCATGTATGAAAACCTTTCCCTTAATATTTTAACTACGATAATGAAAACAACAAATTTTTCCTTTATTAACTCGATGAAAATGTCGTGAGAAAATTGGAGTTCTTCTAAGAGTTACCCTTATATTTCAAAATATAGGTGGGAAAAAATATTTTTATTTTTAACAAGATTGAATTTAGGAAGCGGCTAGCTCTTTTATTAGCTGAAAGAAGACTAATACATTTAAAATATGATGTTTGTCATTAGGATTGTGGAAGCTCCTTCTAGTTTGGATGTTTGTCCCTTGGAAACTAGACTATTCTTGGGAAGTTTAATTACATTGAAGTGACTTCCATTCTAAACCTCCATGGAGTTTGAACTTGTCACATGTGACTTGGTTGGAGACTATTGTATTTTTGTAGAGAGTTGCAGGCTAAGGAACTCAACCAGATACTCTAAGTAAGAATTTAATTGAATTGAATGACCAGTGTATTAAACCATTAACACTTGTAAAATTTATATATTTATGAAATGGTTGATTTTCATTCATAACAAGAATAAATCTTTAAGTCAATTTTGAAAGTAGAAATAAAGAAAATATGTGATAATCAAACATCCAAATTGAATATTCAAGTAATCAAATACAAATGATGCGTGCATAAAAACTCTACAACCAAATAGAATGTGTTCGAGAGATGACACAAGGAAACAATTAAAACATATAGAGGAACTATCCTAAACAAATTATTTAGTTAATTAATCTCTTTAATGACGATAACTTTGTAGTGGACTGTCAGGGAGATTGATACTCAATCTAGCCTTACCCTAACTCATTTTTTACCTCGAACATATGCAAAATTAAATTATCGAAAACATAAATGAATAAATAGGGAAAACTCACATGGACACAAAAGATATTAAGAATGAAGTGAGAATGGGTTCAACCCTTCCTTCTTCAAATTACGAAATAATTATATAGTGTAATTCAAAAATATCTGGATATGAAATAAAATTTATTACAAAATGAAATATTATCCAAAACTGATTTGGGTATTACAAAAATAGAACATAAAAATACCTATTCTAAACAAATTTGAATAATCATGATATAATTCAAACGTATTGTTTGATCACTATTGTTGAAACCATACCCGAAGCATATTTTATTTTCCTACAATTGATTCTCTACAATTTTTTGAAGCATGTTTTATTTTCCTACACTTGATTCTCTACAATAATGCGAAGCATGTTTTATTTTCCTTTTATAGGGTACCTACTTCTTGTTCTTGAGAATGTTCAATAGTTGGTAATATCAGCTACTTCCTTAATTCTTGTATATCTATATTTCTGATCTTAATTGTTTCCTCAGCCGCCTTTACATTTTTAGGATTCAATCCTAACTTTAAAACTAGATCCTCCAACCCCTTAATTTGTGTATCCTTTACAAGAGAATACATACTTCAAGTTTCAATTGAGAATGAATATTATTCAGAGATGCTTGTAGCTTAGATGTTTCCATGTAAGAACTTGTCAAGGATGTGTATATCATTTTTTTGCCTTCTTGTGAAGGTCTATTTCATCGATAAGATTTATCTGTTTGGTATCAAATCAGAACACAAAGGTTTTGTAATCCTCAGCGCTCTTAGGAACAAGGACTTCTTGTTTCAAAAATTCTAATTGGAGTTGTCCTCTTTCACTATCTAAGGAAAAAAATAATCTAGTCTGAGATGTGGAAGAATGTTTCCAGAACTCTGTATATGTAGAAGTTCTTAGTGCTTCATTTTCTTCTTCATCTCTAAAAACCTTGCAAAAATAGTCTATTACATTCAAAAGGAAGGAGAAGAAAGATAATCTATTGTTGTTTCTTCAATATGCTATAATAGAAATGTGGATTCTCCTAAAAGTATGATTCTATTAGGTTCCTCAGAAGTTTGAAATTCTCAAGATTCCTCTTCAACATTTATGGTTTTCCTCCTCTTGAACACTTTTGATGTTGTCTTTTGTAACTCTGATCCTAATGGAGATGGACTCTCTCTCAGCATTTTCAATTATTTTTCTATGTTGCTTGACTAGAAACTAGCTCCTCAACTTTCAGTAGTGTATTCTTTTCTCATTCTTATTTGTTGGCATATTGTTTAATCTCAGATTTTTCAATGTGCACACATGGTGTAGAATTATGACCAACTCTCATTGATGAGCTTATTCCTAATGAATCATATGACCAATTGAACCTTAATCTAAACTTGATCTGACTTATTGAATCATTGACTTCTTTTTCTATAGCTCTTGTGTTGACTATGAATGGGCCAACCTATGCTTTTAGTTTAAATTGAGCCTTTTTTTTTTCTGGAAACATAATGAACATCATCCATGTTCATCATTTGCCTAATATATTCAAGTGAAAAAATCCCTATGGGGAGAAACACCGTATTTTGTAGGGTGGAATCTCATAACCTTAAACCCTGATCACTCTGAAATTCTAGGATAAATACTAGTCTCTAACTTTAGACTACTTTCTAAAATCAAAATCCTTTTGTTTTTTGTTGAAACTATGGGAACTTCATCACTACTTTACAAACATATTTTCGTATAAAAAGGTTTATTGAAAAGATCACTAAAAGAGAATTTGTCAAAAATTTTCCTCTCTAATGAGTTCCAATGAATCGCCAACTATGGTTTGCCTTCAACATCCAATTTCGGTATATGAAACTTGAACTTTTCAGATTGATGATAAAGGAAAAAGTAAATGTAAACTAATTGGTGCTTGAATGAACCTTGATCACTGAACTTTAAAAATTGATCATGAATTGCATTGGACAGAAACTAACTATAATTGAACAAGATTGAAGTTTTTTTATGAGAAGAAAAGACTGACAAAAACCCAAAAATAACTTCATCTACCCAATTTTCACTAGGATATCCTAACACACAAGAAACTAGGGAAATGACCTACATAGACATCTCAGGTAACATTGTAGAGGGATAAGGTGGGTTTCTTCTAGGTAAGTCTAATGTTTTTTTTGTAAAAATGACTCAAAGAGATGCGCTCTTTATGAAAAAAAATTTGGTAAGTATCCATTAGCGCATCAATGGAGAAACGGTGAAGGGAGTCTTGAGAATTTAACAAGTGGGCTTGGTAGATTGACTCAAAGGTTATGTAAAAACAAGTTTCATTTTTATAAGCAATAATAACTCTCTAACCAGGAAGTTATCACAATGTACACCAAGTAAAAAAATTCAGGAAAATGATATGTTTGAGGGAAGACAAAGTGGGGTAAAAAGGATTCCCATAAGTAAAATTTATCATTTGTGTCTTGATACTTCTAAAAAGCCAAGTTGTCAAGTTCATACAAGTCAAATTCACAATTGGTCTCCACGATTTTGAAATGAGTATCAATTAGAGGCAATTAATCGATATTAATTACAGGTGGTAAAATAGGATTGTCTACATATATCTTAGATTCTCCTTTTTGGCTAGCCATTGGAAAAAATAGAATTGTTGACGCCAATTGGATTATTAGCTGGAAATAGCGATGATCAAGAGGTGGAAACTGACGAAATTCACTTGTAGTGTTGTGCTAGAAGATCTAGTTGTAAGAAAAAATGGTCAAAGAATGTATTTTGGAAAGGGTAGTAGCTTTTATTTAGGTGTTTGTAATGAATTTCAATTATGTTAATTGTTATTAGCAGGGAGGTATTAATGCTCTTGAATGTTAGCAGGAGAATTGAATGGATAATGGTCACTTGCTAAATTTATTGAAGGGACTAGTGACCACTAACTATATCGGAAACTTGGCAGTAGGCGAAATGAGCCGAAGAATTGGTAGGAGAATTAGCAGTTTGTGGGGGTTTGGGGGGGGATGGTGCGGTGGTTTATGGTTTTGAGCAGAGGGGTAACACAATTCTTGCGATCATGCCAAATATGAAAAGTGGGGTATAGGAAAAAAACTAATTTGTGGAACCCCCTCCCCCCCCCCCATTGCTTTCGTAATATAGGGTTCCCACAATGTGTCGGAGGTCGTTGATTTCAGTGCACCTGATCATATTCATCCAAAGCTGTATGAAATTCAATTGCTAGGTGACGATCAATAAATCAAACTATTACAATAAATTAATTTATTTAAAATGCTAAGAATAATAAAAATGAAATTTCAGCATTTAAGTGTGCTCACTAATACTAGTGATATAATGTTTTTTAATTCTTTTTCTCCATTTCAATTTTTCATCTCGTTTTCTAATTTTTATTTGTATTTCTCTTTTTCCTCTTTTATTTATTTTTCTTATTTTTATTTCTCTTTTTCTTTTCTCTATTTTTTAATTTTGGAAATGAAGGAAAACTACAAGTATTACAAGGGTAAAAATAAGTTACAACAGAGACTAAACCCACACAAACCAACTAATCTTGAATTTATTTTATAAAATATTAAGTAGAAATGAAAATATTTTGCACAAACCTTAAAAAAAAAATAAAAATCATTTCAAAAAATAATTATTGCTTAAACCCCCCCTATGTATGCATTTGGAAGTTTATCCTTATTTAGAATTTCACTATTTTTAATTTTGTATGCCAATATTTCAAGATCCATTTCTACCAATGACTATAAAAAATGTGACCTCTTTTCTCTTTCATGTTTAGTTTTAACCAATTGCTAATTCAAACCATGACATGTTCAGGTTTAGGTTATTATTTTTTATTATTAGATTGGAGTTAAAATTATTTTATAGTTACTTATATGGGGATATTAATGATGGAAGCGACATGCAACACAATGCATTCAATCCCCATCAATTTGGTAATGCATGAAGCATATTCAAGAAGCCACTTCAAACGCGAGGATGTAAAACCTTCATGAAGGAGTTTTAGTGGTTTTGTATGCTTGAAGTTAGGCGTTCGTAACATAACGGTGATTGGCATGGGAAAAGCTTGC
Organism: Pinus taeda; assembly: GCA_000404065.3. NCBI lineage: Eukaryota > Viridiplantae > Streptophyta > Pinopsida > Pinales > Pinaceae > Pinus > Pinus taeda. The sequence continues at coordinate 54,929 of APFE030796002.1, read as the reverse complement.
CTAGAAGAAAATGTAGTTAACATTCTATAAGTTATCAAGTGTAGCCACACCCTTCCCTCCTAGTCACACCATGTTTGGGTGGTGATAATGCCAAGGGTGGCTAGTTTATGCAAATTATATAGGACGCTAGCCCCCATGAGTTGCATAAGAAGGGGACACTAGTGGAGTGGAAGAGTTAGTTCCAAATATGCCAAAATCTCATTCAATACATGGCCAGGTTCATAATGTGAAATTTGTATTATTGCACTGTGAATCTTGGTGGGGGTTATATATTGGTGTGAGTAGTATGAGGCTAACAAGCACCTTCTCTACCCACATTTATCAAAAACATGGGTGATAAAGCTGTCAGTGTGTTAAATTTTCAGCCTTGACTCTCATTTTGAGCCCAAGGCACTTTTCTAGGTTTTGCGATCTGTATGGATGACTAATGGTCTCGGAAGAAATTAGAGTAGAGAAATCTTTTCTTGGCGACTTATGTCGTTCCCTCTAGGCTCTAGTAATGGATATTTTGTCTAGAAAGTTGTGTTTTAATATTTACCTGATTGGCCTTATAGTGGGTGTGGTGAGAGGGGTGAGAGTGGTTTTATTAATATCGACCTAGAGTGGGTCTATTTACTAAGTTGTTCGGGCATTGGGAAAACCATTAGCTTGTTGAGTAGTCCACATCTTGGTGGAAGGTGCTTGACTTTAGGTATGTTGTAGTGGTGTTAATGTTGGCATTATGATACATGAGTTGTCCTTGATGGCAACTCACTCAGAGGTATGATACAGGTGATGGCAACTTAATCAGATGACAGATCTAGTGCAGTAGGTCAGAAAAAGGTATACGCGGGTTAAACTTGATGAAAGCGCGTATATACATGGGTTATCTGAGAAAAAGGTGCATATACATATACACGCAGGTTCACAAAAGGAAAAGCGCGTACATGGTTTTGGTCCGTGGTATTTGGTCCATTGTGTTTTGGTATTGGTCCATGGTATTTGGTTCAAAACGACAACCCCAGGTATTGGGTCCATGGTATTGTTTCTACATGGTTTTGGACCATGGCACTGACAGAAGCCTAACCTATATAAGGAGAAGATCATTAGGCAAAATTGGTGAGCAAGGAATGAATGTCTGACGA
>APFE030796002.1:21964-52277 GCA_000404065.3 Pinus taeda | reverse complement strand
CCCCCCCCTCTCAGTATTATTTCCAACAATTGGTATCAGAGCAGGTTCTTTTGAAGAAGCTTGATCGCTTGAAGGAAAAGATCCATCAGAATGGCTAATCCAGAAAGAGAGGCGCACATCAAGCCACCAATCTTTGACGGGAACAACTTTACCCACTGGAAGATAAGAACCACAGCTTATCTACAATCACTTGGATCAGAAGTTTGGGGAAACATAGAAGGTGTATAGAAATTCCCATCAGCAATTCCTACAGATGCAATAGAGAGAAAGCAATATGAACTCAATGCCAAAGTTGTTAGTGTCTTATTCGGAAGTTTGACACAATCATAATTTATGAAGGTCATGCATTTCAAATCAGCTAAGGAAATATGGGACAAAATCAGTCTAAGCTACGAAGGAGATGAACAGGCAAAAAGGGCAAAGCTTCAAACTCTTAGAATCCAGTATGAAAATCTTAAGATGCATAGTAATGAAAGCATAGCTAATTACTTCCTATGTATGGCTGAGATTGTAAATTGTATGAGGAATTTCGGTGAAGAATTTAAGGAAGTTGTCTTAGTTGAAAATGTTTTGAGATCCCTGTCTGCTAAATTTGATTCCAAAGCGTCTGCCATAGAAGAAAAGGAGAATCTGCAGAAAATCACCTTGTCACAGCTTCACGGAATCTTAACTGCTTTTGAGATGCGAAAAGAGGGACCATCAGAAGCCGCATTCAAAGCATCAGGATATATGTCAGAGGAAGAAGATGAGGTAAATTTTGTCAATAATCTTGAACGGGGAACTGGATGGTTCGAAGGTAAGCTACCTTTCAAATGCTTTTCATGTGGTAGAGTTGGTCACTACGTTGCTAGATGCCCTCATAACAAAGGAAAGATGTCTCAAGAAGGTAATAGAAGCTATTATACCCATGTTAAAAGTAATGACTCATTCAATGATAGAGAAGACATTACAAGTCTCATGGCATATGAAAAGGAGAATGTAGAAACTGAAGAATTTACCAAATTAAACGAACAATTGGAGACAGTAACCAGGGTAAGGGAGAAATTGGAGGATATAGTAAAATATCAGAGCATAACAATTTAGAGACTTGAATCAAAGATCCTCTCTCTAAAAGAAGATCTCGAAAAGTCAAAGGAGTAGAACAGAGAATCTCTTGAAGAACAAGAACATGAAGCGATCAAATTAAAGCAACAAGTGGAAGAAGGAAGAAAAGTTGAAGAAGAACTAAGGAAATAGTATTTGGAAAAGGAAGAACAACATGAGGTTGAGGTAAATATCTTAAAAGGTAAACTAGAAGAAAAGCATAAATTGTTGCGATTTCAAGATAGTACTAAGATTTTGGATGACATTATTGGTAGTCAAAAATCCCCTAGTATCAAAACTGGTCTTGGCTTTTATGAATCTATTGAAGGTGAATCTAGCTCACAAGGTGAGGCAAGAAACTCTAATGAGAAAACTGAAATCCATAATGAAGAGATGAGAAGAAAACCCCATCAACAGCCAAGGAAAGAAATTCTTCAAAGGAAATCTTTTACTCCTCCACTGAATAATGTTGAATGTTATGTATTTCATAATCTTGGACATGTTGCAGCCAAATGTAGAAGTAGAATGGTTCAAGACCATCACAAAAGATCATCACATCCCGAGTATTTTAGAGGATATTTCTTTGCCTGCAATGCATATGGACACAAAGAAATTGATTGCAATAGAAGGAACATGAAATATGTAAGATGTTATACATGCAACAAACATGGACATAAATCAAGGGAATACAGGAGCAAATTTCAAAATTCAAAACAAGAGGACCATACATCATCACAGACAGAATTAGAGACAGAAAGGTGTGACATAACTCAGTTGGCTGACATAACAGACATAGGGGAGACTAGAAGTGAAGAAATTCAGTATTCCATCTTGAATTCGCTAATATAATGAAGATAAATCACATATATGCGCGAGTTACAGGCTGCAGAGTCACGTATATGGAGATCAGAAGAAATGGCGGCAGAACAGACCCAGGAAATGGTTCGATCATGATATGAAATGGTTGGCACAGGCTCAGGGGGAGCATATACTTCAAATAATGCATTGTTGGCATTATGGTTAGAAGTTGTTGATAAATTTTATGATACATCTTGTTGTTTTATAAAAGGAATGGTATTTCAGGTTTGGATGTTGATTTTTATGGTGCAGATCATATATGATGAATGATAGTCATGGTCTTGAATGAATTTCTGGTCTTAGAACTTGCATCTGCTCAGGGGAGCATGGATGGATTGATACAACTTGGCATATACAGAGGGGAGCTCAATCAGAAACTTCAGCATGTACTCAAGGGGAGTATGGGCAGTAGAAGGTATACCAAGGAAGAGAATATCTTGGTCCACCTTTTGCCCTTGATGTCAAAGGGGCAGAGTAACTTTGTGTGGTGGTTGCCATCAAGTCCAAAGGGGGAGATTCTTGGCATTATGATACAGGTGTTGTCCTTGATGGCAACTCACTTAGAGGTATGATACAGGTGATGACAACTTAATTAGATGACAAATCTAGTTCAGTAGGTCAAAAGAAAGGTATACATGGGTTAGACTTGATGAAAGTGCGTATATACGTGGGTTATCTAAGAAAAAGGTGCATATACGTATACATGCAGGTTCACAGAAGGAAAAGCGCGTACATGTTTTTGGTCCATGGTATTTGGTCCATGGTGTTTTGGTATTGGTCCATGGTATTTGGTTCGAAATGATGACCCAGGTATTGGGTCCATGGTATTGTTTCTACATGGTTTTGGACAATGGTATTGAGAGAAGCCTATCCTATATAAGGAGAAGATCATTAGGCAAAAGTGGTGAGCAAGGAATGAATGTCTGACGAAGTGGGAAGATCTAGTATTGTTGGTTATCGATTTGTGATGCTTGGCTTGTGTTGGATAAGGCAGCGAAGTTATAAGTAATTATCTTTAGATTTGTACGTGGGTTGTCTCTAGTGAAAGCGTGTATACACGTGGTTTTGATATGGTCAAGTAGCGTATGCATTATGAGATTTGGTGTTTCAGGTTGCTATTGATTCTAGTGGTTGTTGCAGAGTTCTGGGTTCTGGTTTGTGTTCTGTGTTTTTGATGACAGGGTTTCAATGATTCAGCATTGGGTGATTTAGAGATTTATGATGCAAGTATAAATTGATGATTGATTGATGTTCACGGATCCAGTCTGAAAATTTATGAAACGTGGAAAAGAAGGTTGTAGCCTTATGTAGGTCAGCACCTACGTACTAGTATATCAGCTAGTACAAGAGCTAAGGGGGTTGTAGCTCCCTTCCAGAAGTAGCTGGAAAATGAGAGAGGGTTGTAGCCCTCTGCAGGTTGAAGCCTGCGTGCTGGTAAAGGACTGTACCAGTACATTGTAAAAGAAGTTTCTTATTAAAGGAAGAAAGAGAAGAATTACAGTAGGTGGTTTTCACCCACATTGGGTTTCCACCTTATATCATGGTGTTCATGTGTGCTTCTTATGCGTGATGTTTTACTACACCTGGTTACTGTTAATATGGTTAATAATATTCTGATACATTTACTGAAGGTAAGCTAAATGAATCATAAGATTATTGCATGTATGCTAGTTGCATTTAACAAAGTCGCGTATATATGCGGATATACTGAACTGAAGCCACGTATATGAATCTGAGTATGAAAAATGAAAAGTATCTGATTTTATAATACTGATTCAACCCCCCCGTCTAAATATTATTTCCAAGAGTTAATTGGCCTACAATCAAAGAAGTGAGAAACAAAGGTCTTGAAGTGGACGCAATAGTAGAAACTAGCATGTATGGTTGGAAAATTCTCACAGTATCAACTAGTTCATTGAGGTTCGAGTTGTATTTGAGAAAGTCGGAGAGAAACAACATATATAGATAACATGAAATGATGAGGGGAGGGTTCAGCCATTGTGGATAGTGGGATTCTAACCATGGAGAGAGTTTAGTTGTTGGGGAGAAATTTAAGAAACCTCATGCATAGTCATGTGGTCATGTGCTCCTTCCTCCTCATTTTGACTCCTTGGGGGCCCAACTTCATCAAGTTACCATTTTCATGGAATAGTTGGTGAGAGACTAGCATAATTACATAAATTAGCTCATCGCCTTCATGGAGGTCCTCTAACGTAATCAATGGTAAATTCAGGACTTAATGACATCATTTTGTGGTGACCATAAGAAGCTGCAAGAGAGCATAAATCACTTGGAGGGACACATGGAGCAATGACAGACCCATGTCCATGAGGCATTCTGCTAATAAAATGGAAATTGTATGGAGGAAAAAAACATTGGTAATATGTAAGTAAGATTGAAATCACTATGGGTTTTATATGGATTTTGGGTTGTCTTTGGTGCTCTTGGGTTACCATTGGTTGGACAAATAGATTTTTCTACTTTTTTCTATCTCTTTTTGCATGTACCACCTGGCCAACAAGTCTAGTAGGAATGAGGTCGTTGGAGGACTTAAGCATTTCTCTCATGGATGTAAATTTTCCCAAACTAATAGAACTTTTAAGATATTTTACACTTTAATAGAAGAAAAATATATCAATATAGATTCATCTCAATTTTCGATTTTATTATGTACTGAAAGAGATTATTTCCTAAATATGCAAATTTATTTTTGAATGAAAAGTTTGAAAAAATGTTTACATAGAGATAAACTCTATTTTCATTGGAGAGGAATTATATTTTGATTCACTTTGTAATTATAAACTTGAAATGAACTTTATTTTGATTTTTTATAATAATATTCCCTTTATATGCAAATTTTACCTTTCTAAATTAAAGATAAAAAACCATAATACATATAACTCCATATACATGGGCATAGCATTTTCTTCGATCACTTATAATTTGATTTCTTTTTTCTAATGTGATACACATATCATATATTATAATATATATGTAGTATATATGAGTATGTTGAAAGTAAAAGTTTATTATTTAATTTACACATGAAATTTTGAAGATATTATTATGATATGGAATTTTATTACTTTATATTTTATTAATTAGATTTTCTTAGAAAATTGTTTATAATTTTATTGATTAATGAAAATTATCATATAACATATTGGATTTAATTAGCTTACTATTTTCATTATTTTCTTCTTTTATTTTTTACTACTTTTATAGTTAACTTTATATTATATTTTATAATATTTGACTTTAACATCAATTCTATAATAGAATTCATATTATTTTGTTATTTTGTTTGAATTTAATGCTAGATATAATGCTTATTGATCTAACCCCTCGTGCAGGTATTAATTTGGCTTTAATGGGGCCCTCAGAGATCAAGAAAAGTATCCCATAGTTCACATCAAACATTAATTGGGTCAAGATATAACCTTCCTTTGCATGCATGCACATATAATCTAGAAATTGGTGTAGATTTTCTATTAATTGGCATGGATGGATGAAGCAGTAGTCTTCAGTGAATGGAGTGGAACCAAGGAAAGGCCCTTGGTCTCATGGTTCTTAATTTTGGTTAAGCTTTCAGGTGTAAGTTTCATCATGTTGTGGGTGTTGTCTATATTACATAGCCAAAGAGTCAGGTGTGAATGCATGCGTGAGATTAGAGTGAATGCATTGGGCTTTGTTGAAATTTGGTTATGTGCTTGGACACTCATGATTTTCTTTCAGAAAAGTCCTTTTGTGGGTTTTAAATATTCTTCATGGAGCAAATTATCAGGTTATATCCCTATCCATCTTGGTTTTTTTCTTTATGGTGGGGAATCATGTTTGGGCTTGGCAGTGTATATTATGAAGTTCTATGTCTTCCTATAACCAACCTAGCCAATATTTACGAACAAGAAGGATAGGTTATAGAACATGGATCTCCCTCACTAAATCCTCACTCAATCAAATCACACCAGCTCAGAGTTGTGAGAAAATGAGTCATGAGGATTATTGGTAGCCAAGAAAGTGATAGTTAAGAACCAGCTAATATAAGGGTTGCGAGCCAAGCCTCCTTGGATTTAAGGAATTTGTTGGCATCTTATGTTGTATAAATAAAGAGGCCTAGAGCCTCATTACGATTCAATTTTTTTTATGCAAAATAGCTAAGCATTTTTCGAGTTGAAGGGTTGTGACAAAAAATAGTTATGTATTTTTTTAATATGTTAAGGAAACTAAGCATAATTCCCTTGATCCAACAATGAGTTGACTCAGAATAAACTATTGGTTTGGGGCCTATAGATTAGTTGTCAAATTCATTTTGGTGTTGTTAAATTGAAAGTATTGGTAGATTTGATTTCTTTGCTTCCATTTATGCATAACTTTAACAATATCAGTATAGAGATAATAAAATATTCAAAAAAAGGTTGATAACAGGTAAATTTTACCTTACTCCTCCCTTCAAGGACCATGTATTGAGGAACAACTCCCATTCAACACAAAAAGACTGAATTATGGTATCTTATGAAATTTACAGTTCTTTTACTAATTAGGGAATCCTCTTTCAGCTTCCGAAGATAGGTTGAATTTTTCATTTATGATATCCTAATTAGATTTCATGTTGCTTCCATAATAGGTTTCAAGCATTTCCATCCATGAAACTGGCAAATAAATGATGCAAATTCTCTTTTCTTATACTTTTGTAAACCCTTCTTGTTTCGAGCTAATTTATGGATAAACTACATCAATGATGTATATGTTGCAAGAGTTTCTACATTGAAAGAATACCTTATGTCATCAACCTCGGCCAAACCATATCCACAAATGATTACCAAGGGCCAGTAAGTTCTCAATTGGAAGTGTCATTTTACAAATAGAACTTGCCATGCTTATTGAGCAAATCCAACCATCATAAAGCATTGGTTTGATTTCTAAGTGAGTTCAAACCACTCCCTTGCCTTACTTCTTCCATACCTCACCTTCCCTAAGCCCCATACTACCTTCCAAATCCCTCTTTATGCTTTCAACATATTCATGTAGGAAAATAGGAGATCTTGTAGGTGAACTAAGACATCCTATAGGAAAACTTGTAGTGGCCTGTTTTGAGCCTGATTTGTGGAAAAACATCACAAAGGCTAGGGGAAGACCCCTGCTTGCCTCCTAAGACATCTGACCCATTACAGACATCTACCTCCACACCCATCTCATCTTCCATGCAACCTACAAGGATTAGCATTCATATTTTTGCAAAAAGATAAAAATATGAAGGTTGTTATGTTTATTCATGCACAAAATAGTTAAGTGTTTGTTTAGATTGAATTCCATGCTTAGGATAATTAGGATTTCACATGTGTTAAATTATAATTCTTTTGAAATCAAGGTATATTAACAAATAACTAGATGATTTATGTGTTTTAGGCATCTATTTTACTCTTTCATTACTACAGTAGGTAGCATTTCAATTCTCTCAATTAGGGTAAAATTATCCTTTCTCAATTGGTAATCAAACATCTTCTAAATCAATATAAGGCTCATTTAAAAAACCCTAGTGGTATATCGGCCTAGCTCAGCTATGACAAAGAGTGGAACCATTACATATATTTGTGTCTACAACATTGTTACCTCCAAGTTTGTATGAACCTCGGGTTGATGAAGTAAAGTTGGTAGCCCCAGGTGTTGAAAACCTCTTGAGGTAGCCAAGAGTGTTTAAAAATATAAGAAATAAAAATAAATAAAAATATATTTGGGTGAAAACCTCTTTTGATGCACCCATGGAAGGAGACTATGATGAAAACCTCATTAGGGGCAGATTAGCTATTTTTCAAAGAAAATAAGAAAAAAGATAAAATATAGGAAATATGACAATTATATTTTGCAGGTCTACAAGATGAGGATAATCACAGCATGAGGATGATAGTAGAACCTATAAAAGACATGTTTTAATTCACCCATCTCATATCATCAATTACCCCCCAGTCTTCCATCTATAGACCACTACAAATTATTTCAAACAAGTTTTGTGTTTTCTACAGGGATCCCTGTAATCCTACAAGAATTTCCTCTAGAAATTATAGGAGATCTTGAAAACCACAAGAAGAGCAGTCTAATGGGAATGTGGTGACACAAGCCTGTGTCTAAATGAAAATAAAACCATTTACCTCACCACACCACATCCAATACTTTTCATCATCATGTCACCTATGTATCCATCAAATGAATTAGTTCAAAAATAATTACAAATAAAAAGAGAGAAGGAAAAAAAAAAAATGAGAGAAAAATGAAACAAGAGGCGTACCCAAAAGCAATATCCATCACCTACCATTGCATGACCCCCTTCTCCACTCATTTCAACACCCCTTCTACTTCATAACTAACAAAAATGTGAATGTTTACGTGAAATGAAACTACAACACATATTGTCAGAAATCTTGTAGTAGCCTATCCCACAAGAAACCATAGAGGTTGCAACCATGTTCAGCACAAGGACTACAAGGATGAGGAACCTCATTCAAAGCTTAGCAATTGTAGGAATATCACGAGAAGCAAGATCCATCGCATGCACCATCAACGAAGAAAAAGACCGACATGCATATCATCTAACTAATGCCCTCTCAGTACACTATGATGAAAATTGTAGGAATAATGCGAGAGTTGATTTTATATGTGAAGATGGCCAATTAACTTGGCCACCCTCGACCAGTTAACTTGGCCACCCTTGGTTAGATAACAAGAAGAAAAGGGTTAGACCACTACACACACATAACAGGTCAAATCAAAGGAAAAAGAGAAATAATCCAAAAAATGTTAAGTTACGGAGGATAATAGTGGGAGATGATTACGAGGTAAGGTGAAATGATGGACTGATAGTGGGACCAATTGTCCAAAAGAAGGTGCTTGTACTTGGCCAGCCAACGCACCAACCCACACGATCGTCCATAAATAGAAATAAAACATTGATTCCCATATGAATAAAGCAAAGGAAACTTCAAGGATTCATCGAACAGAGAGTTTACTTGTATCATTATGGAAATAGCACCTATAGGAAATAGTCAACATCTATAACAAGGAAGAAACCTATAGGGAACAAAGAGATTGGCATACAGAGCTATCATTGGAAACTAAGGGCAATCAAGTTAAGGGTTATCATCACCAAAGCATAGCAAAGTGAGGTAGGTGCCATACCTTCCATATTTTCCATTTACAAAGTAGAAATACTCAATTCAGTTAGGAATTTGTAGTGCATATCAGGATAAAAACATTTTATTGCATGTCACTAAAAGTTAAATTCCAAAACTTCTTCACCTACAAGAAGTCTAGAATAGTATCCACACAAACCTCAAGAACTAAAACAAAAATATAACAGGAGGTTTCAATAAGAGAGAACCCACCAACATAGCAAGAATCATCGAACATCCTCCTGTGGTGGAAACTTTTACAAGGCATCAATAGATGGGGTTCTTTGAGAGGATGAGAGGATACGATGATCGTGTGGCCAGAGAATTCATCGTCACTCATACCCCTCACTAGATCTAGTTCCACTATTGTAGTGAAGGGTTTATCAGTAGCAATTACCCCTGAGGTTATAAGTAGAATAACTACACTACCCCTGGAGTTACAATGGAGAAAAGAGGATAAGACTAACAAAACCCTTGCAAATAAAAGTTTACTTTTGAAATGGGAAGAACCAATTGAAGGAAAAAATGGGTTTAGGAGGGAGAGCATTCCATATTCTTGGAATGAAGTCAGTTACCATATCATCAAATATATTTCACGCTATGGGAGATATAGTGTAGTGTATGGATACCACTTCAGACTCCTCCAAGAACTAAGAGTTTGAGAGGATACACCTCCTCGAAACAAACCAAGTATACCGTATTTTCTTCGACAATCCATGATACACATGATCATAAACGTGCAGGAGGGAAAACATCAACAACTAGCCATCATGGGTTGACCAATCTCGTCCTTGAAGTTGCTCTACAAAACTTAATATTCCCTATTCCATGGACAACATATGAACACCTGCGGGTAGAAGGAGCAATTCAAGCTATTGAGTATGACGAAATCCCTACTGCTAGTGAGGGGGAAGAAGAAATTGAGGATGAAAATGAAGAGGGGATAGAGGAGGAGAATGAAGGAGAAACAGAGGATGAAACAAAATAAGAAACAAATGAGCAGAGTCAAAAAGCAGAGGAATAAATAGAAGAGGAAGGAGGAGACAAAGAAGAGGAGGAAAAAGAAAATGGAAAATAGGATGAACAGAAGTCTACAACTCAAGTAAGAGAAGAAGAAAAATCACCAAGGGTGTCTCCAAATCCTAGAGAAAAGGAGATAGTAGCTGCTCTAATTTCCTTGAGTACACCTATCAAATCAAAGGGGAACAGACAAAGAAAAACCCAACTTTACTTCAAAACAAGAAATCACACAAAGATTAGACAAGGGAGACCTCAAACCCTTACCACAACTCCAATTCTCATAGAGGACTCACCAAAACAACAAGAGAAGACAATCCCTATAAAGAAAAATGAAGGAGAAGGAACATTAAAAAAAGCTTCTCCAAAATCTCCAATCACCTATGTTAGGAGGCATGTCACAAGGTCAACCTCATCAAAAGGAAAATTTCTCCTACAAGAGACACATTCATACCTACAGGAAGTAGAGACAATACTATAGGAAAAACTCTCAAAGCTACAGGAAACACAGAAATGGGAAGGAATTAGTCAACAAGAAACAAAGGAAGAGGGCCAAGAACTGAAGGAACCTAGCCCACAACCAAAGCTCAACTCCTACTATAGGTTCATTGAAGGAGGTAGGGTAATACTAGAGAATTTTTCCATTCCTCTATTCTTTGAACTTGAAAAATATAGGAAAAGGACATACAGGTGGATGCAAATTGCTAAATCCAAAGGCATAGAGGATGTAGGCCACATGGAGATGAAATTGCAAGAGATGGGAAGAAAATTGAGCATCATAAGAGACAAATAAACAATAGTGAAATCTTAGTTAGAGGTTGGGAACAAATGGCTATGGAAGTAGCTACAAGAATGGGGTTTTATACACAATAGGGAGAGGCTACATCAGAAGCATGTGATGCCAAGGAAGCCACTAAAGCAATGAAGGACATGTACATAGATTGAGTTTCTTAGAGGATTAGAAACACTTTCAGTAGGGTTGATGATGAGGCTCATCATCAGGTAAAATATATGGACTTTAATACACCTCCAAGCTTACTAAAATCAACACTTCTCATTATTATTTAGATGTTTTAATTATATTTTTCTTAATGAGATGAGTAGAAGTAAGATGCCATGTTTAGTGGTCTAATGTACATTGATTGCAGGTTTTTGGGAGAAAATTATGGCTAGCTAGAGTTTAGGAAATCGAATGGACAAGAAGGAGAGATTATAGGAGATGGATCAATCTCATTAAATCTTCACTCACTCAAAGATCCCTCAATCAAATCACACCAGCTCAGAGTTGCAGGCACCCGAGTCATGAGGGTCATTGGCAACAAAGATATTGATACTTAATAACCAGTTAATTACAACATTGGGAGCTAAGCCTCCCTATATTTAAGGAAGTTGTTGACAACTTGAGTTTTATTAATAAAGAGAAATAGATCCTCATTAGGATTCAGATTTTTTTATGCAAAATAGCTAAGCCGTTTTCGAGTTGAAGGATTGTGACCAAACACTATTATCTATTTTTTGATATGTTAAGAAAAATGAGCAACATTCCCTTGATTCAGCATTGAGTTGAATCAAAGGGATGAATCCCTTCAGTTAGTGCCCAACCCTAGTAGTAGAGGTTCCTCTTACTATACTTGTATGTTTAGTACCTCATAGATTAGTTGTCAAATTGATTTTGGTGTTCTTAAATTGCATGTATTGGTAGATTTGATTAGTTTGCTTCCATTTGTGCATAGATTTAACATTAGTAGTATAGAGATAAGAAAATATTCAAGAAAAGGATGATAATAAGTGGCTCTTAACTCATTCCTCCCTTTAGGGACCATGGCTTGAGGAATAACTCTCATTCAACCCAAAAAGACAAAATTTTGGTTTCTTATGAAATTTAGGGTTCTTTTGCTAATTAGGACATCCTCTTTTAGTTTCTGAAGACAGGTTCTAGGTTTCACTTCTAATATCTTAGGTTTTGTATAGATTTCAGGTTGCTTCCATAATAGGTTTCAAGTATTTCCATGCATGAACTTGGAAATAAATGATGCAAATTTTGTTCTCTTATATTTTTGTAAATCCTTCTTGTTTCAAGATGATTTATGAATAAATTCCATCAGTGGTGTCTATGTTGCAGGAGTTTCTACATTCCAAGAAGAGCTTATGTCATCATCCTCAGCCAAACAATATCCACCCATGATTGCCAAGGGCCACTAAGTTCTCAATTGAAAGTATCTTTTTACAAGGACAACTTGCCATGCTTATTGAGCGAATCCAACCATAATAAAGCTTTGGTTTGAGTTCTAAGTGAGTTCCAACCACTCCCTTACCTTATTTCTTTCATTCTTCACCTTCCCTAAGCTCCATACCAGCTTCCAAATCCCTCCTTATGCTTTTGGCCTGTTCCTATAGGAGAATAGGTGATCTCGTAGGTGAACTAGGATATCCTGTAGACATCCTATAGAAGAACCTATAGTTCCCTATTTTTACCTTGATTTGTGAAAAAAACATCACAAAAACTAGGGGAAGTCCCCTGCTTGCATCAAAAGCCATATTAACCATTGCACTCATCTCCCTCCACACCTATCTCACCTACCATGAAACCAAGAAGGATTAGCATTCATATTTTTACAAAAAGATAAAAAGAAAAAGGTTTTTATTTTTATTCATTCACATAGCAATTAAGGGCTTGTTTACATCAAATTCCATGTTTAGGGTAGTTAGGATTTTACATGCCTTAAATTAGAATTCTTTTGAAATCAATATATATTAACAAATACCAAGATGAGTTATGTGCTTTAGGCGTCTATTTTAGTCTTTCACAATATGTAGCATTCCAATTCTTAATTAGGGTAAACTTCTCCTTTCTCAATTGGTAATCAAACTTCTTCTAGATCAAAAGAAGGGTGGTTTGAGAAAACTTAGTGGTCTATTGCCGCAGGTTAATAGTGACAAAGAGTGGACCCATTACATCTATTTGTGTATACAAAACTATCACCTCCAAGGTTTTACAAACCCTAGGTTGATGAAGTGAAGTCGGTAACCCCAGGAGTTGTAGAATCCTTGTTGCAATACTAGTGCTCATAAGCCTTATAGCTATGTTTTCAAAGATTTCAAATATGTTGTTCACATTCTAATTTAGGTGACATTTTACTTTATGAGAAGGGAGACGCAATTTCAATTGAATATGAAGGGAGGGGATAATTGCTCGAGTTGTTCACTCTCCAACTAGATGGGAACCTGAGGTCACCGACACTCAAAAGAAAAAGAGGTGGGGATTAGCTCACTCTTCGTACTGTAGATATTAAGAGACAGGAAGGTGGAAGGTGACGAAGACTCAGATAATTAAATTTATCTCTTTTTTGTATTATTTAGTGAATCTTTGGTATGTGACTATTTTTGTGTTTGGAAGTCTACTTTTGATTCAAAATTTCGTTTAGGAATCTAAGTCTACTTTTAGTTTTGTGTTATCTTAGCTTTTCTCAGTTAATCTAAGTTTCCCTTTTGATTTGTATTAAGCTAGATTTCTGTTGTGTAACTGGGAAATTTCCTTATAGAATCTATGTACACTTTTGGTTCTCTATTAACATAGTTTCTACTGTGTAACAGGATAATTTTCTCACAGAATCTATATCTACTTTTGATTCACTTTTGATTTTGTACTGAAATAGATCTCTAGTGTGTAACTGGATAACTTTCTGACAAAATGTATGTCTACTTTTGATTCTCTAATAACATAGATCTTTGGTGTGTAACTGGGGAGTTTCTTTATGCAATCTATTTTTACATTTAAGAATGTGTTTGTATGAATAATAAGAGTATGGTTGGATTTGTAAGACTATTGTTTCAGAAATCATTCATGTTAATGTAATAACTTCTAAAATTATTAGTAACACCACTTTACGATATTATTGGATGGTTTCTATTGGAAAAATAATGTTGCATTCCCTCCCAGGTTGGTTATCAACTTAGGTAGAACTGACCATAATATTCCATAATAGGTTCATTTTTTTTAAATTTAATTTCTTTTGTTAAATTAATGGGGGTTTTCAAATTATTTATAAAATTATAGTTCAAAGTATTATTTTGGTTTTTTATATTAGTTTAAGGTTATATATTAAAAGTATTATATATTTTAGGTACACAATTTATTTGAATCTGTGAAAAGTTTTTAAAATCGAATATATTCTTTTGAATTTTATTACCGTGTTCTTGTTAAAGATATCCCTTTATGTGAGGGATTGAAATTCTATGTTATTTAAATTAGTTAAAATTAACATCTGTGTAAGCTACAAGGGATAATTGTTTTGTTGCTGTGATAAAATTATTTTTAGTTTTATAATAATACTTTAAAATGATTTCATTTAAGCAATCTTCATTTTTTATTTTTTCTTATTATATTTGTACTGAATTTTTTCCTTAAAAACAAGTCAAAACAATATTGGAATAGTGTGTGTGTGTGTGTATACATACATTATATCTATATCTATATATATATATATATATATAATTATATATATATATATATATATATATATATTTATATATATATATATATATATAATATATATACATATACATATACATATATATATACTATATATATTATATATATATACATTATACATAATATGTATTATTATATATATATATACATCTATATATATTATATATATATATATATATTATAGAGAGAGAGAGAGAGAGAGAGGAGAGAGTTCATTTTTAATTTTTAAAAAATAGTTATCTTACCTAGAATTATATTCTCTAATTTTCCATGAAAAAGACAAATAAAATAGCCACTTATATTTTTTGTTAGAAAAATTGGAAAGAAAAGAAAGAATTCAATTAACCAATATCTCACGGGTGGTTAATAGCTCACAGGTGAACAAGTTGCACTTCAAGACTACACAAACCCAAGCATACACTCTCGTATTCAATTAATCAAATATGAGGCAATAAATATATGTTAAAAGAATATGGAGGTGATAAAAAACCCATACAACCTAGGAACTAATCCTAAATTAAGGAGTTATGTTACAACCATGTGACAATTTCTCCATTAATACAATATAATATTAATTATTTTCAACTCTCTACCTTAATGGAGAAAAGATCATCATGAAGTAACATCCTCCTAAACAATTCAAACTTCACTTTTGCAAGAGGTTTTGTAAAAATATCGGCTACATTGTCACATTTTTTACAGTATTCAATAAAAAATTCTTTTGATTAAACCTTTTCTCTTACAAACTAAATTCTCCTACACTTATTTAACAAACCCTTCAAGCCGCATTAAGTAAACCTCTACTTTTAAATCACCATTTAGAAATGCAGACTTAGCATCTAACTAGTTTAGCTTCCACTGATGCTTCGTAGATACAACAATTAACATTCTAATAATATTTAGTTTGGCTACTAGAGAAAATATTTATTCATAGTCAATTCCCTCTTTCTGTGAATAACCCTTTTCTACCAATCCATATTTAAACTTTTTTATACTCCCATCTGCATTAGATTTAGGTTTGTAAAGCCACTTGCAATCAATGGGTATTTTTCCTTCAAGAAATTCGACTAGTTTCCAAGTATTATTTTTAATAATAGATTCAAATTCTTCATTCATTACAGTCGTCCACTAATGAGATTGACTAGATTTTTTATAACTTGTGGGTTCTATAACATTTAAAATGTTTGACATTAAAGCATAGGATTTCAATCTAACTGGTATTTGAGTCTGTCGACCTCATCTTCTCGGTAAGGGACTAACCTCAAATATTTCTACTTGAGACCTAAGCGAGCTCAACTTACTGATTACATCACATGCCTCTTCCTCTTTCTACTACTGCTATTGTTCTTGTTGTTACTCCTCTTGATTTTCCTCACTGCTTTCTTCCATCAACAATGGAACATGCCACTCTTCAAGGTTGTTCACCTTATTTCCTTCCTTAGTCTACTCATGGAATAAAAAATCTCGACTCGTAAAAACTTTAGAGACAAAGGATTAAACAATTTATAAACTTTAAACTTAGTGTAGTAAATATGCATTTCATGGCCTTAGGATCTAAACTCTTCCTATCATCCTTGAGAATATGGGGAAAGTATTTTGACTGAAAACCCTTAAATGATTGACTAGAGAATTATATCCATAAAATTCTTCAAAAGGAGTTTTGAAATTGAGACATTTAGTTGGACTCATATTTTTCAAGGATACTGCAGCGTTAATTGCTATGGTCCAAAAACCATTAGATAGACCCTTACCTTGAAGCATACTTCATGTGCACTCCACAAGGGTTTTGTTCTTGCATTATGCAACTCCATTCTACTGTGGAGTGTGAGGTACTACGAACTATTGAATAATACCATGATTCCTGCAAAATTTCATGAACTCTCCCAATGTGTATTCTCCCCATTGATTAGAGCAGAGAACCTTAATGAATTTCTCTTTATGCTTATCCACCATATTGTTGAATTATTTAAAGCATTGAAATGTATAGCTCTTCTTTATAATAAAATATACCCAAGAGAATTTAGTGGAATCATCAGTAAAAAGTATAAAATTATATGCACCACCTAGTGACCTAGTCTGCATAGATCTACATGCATATGTATGCACAACCTCCAAAATATCTCTTTTCTTCATATCAACATTCAAAGGAAATTATTCCCTATGCATTTTCCCTAATGCACATACGTCACTATCTAAATGAACATTCTAAAATGTAGGTAGTCCATCAACCATACCTTTTCCTTGTAGCAGCATGAGATCTTGTAGGTTAATATGACTGATGAAAATGGTTCCTTCTTATTGTCCTTTATGAAACAATATGATTTTAATAATTTGACTTCCAGGTCTTGATTTACCATCATTGCAAGAGAGATCAAGTTCTTCATGATCCTGGGTACATACATCACATTTTTAATATATTTGATATTACCATCGGGTAACATCATCGGAATATGACCATACCCCTTGATCTGATAACCTATGTCATCACCTAGATAGATGTTAGCTCGATAAGTATTTTCTGCAAAATTTTCAAACCAATACCTATTACCTATCATATGTGATGACGTGCCTGAATCTACGAACCATATTTCGGCCTCATCCTCCTCAGGAGCTGAAAGAGCATAATTAGCTATGAGTAATCGAAGATCATGACAGTGACCTTCATCGACCTCATCTTCCTATTTCTTAAAAAGAAACTTAGCTAAATTACTATTGTCCCACAGTAAAAGCATTTAATGGCACATTTGTTACCACTGTTATGTGGAGAAGTACCTCTAAATGGTATCTTCTAAAAACCACCATCCCCTTTCTATACCTTTTGCTTTTCCCTTCGTATGGATTCTTCTTTGCCATTAGAGAAATATCAGCACTATGTGGTCTCAAATCATGTTGTCGCTCTTCTTCATGTATTAGGATTCTTGTTAGATCTTCATTTCAAGGGGTTTTCTCCCGTACGGAAAAGCTTGTGATGAGCATCAGGTATTCATCCATCATCTTGTTTAATGTAGTTGTGACAAGATTGGAATCATACACCTTCTCCCTAATGTCACCCAATTTGGCCTTCAAGTCCTTGATCCATTCAATGAATCCAATGACGGATTCGTTCTCCTCCATCCTCTTGGAAAATAACATACCTTTGAGGAACAAGACATGATTGGTGTTCTGTGTTGGGTAAAGGTTCTTGAGTGTAGTCCATATCTCACTTGACAATTAACAGTCTTTGACATGTGCGATAATGTTGTCTTTAAGAGACATATTCAATAACACTTTTTCCTTATTCTCCCTTTTATCCCAATCATGTATTAGTGCTGACGTTCCACCTACCAATATGGTCAGTTTCTGCTCATCACCACTTATGATCAACCATGCGCTTGATCCCTCAATCAATGTTTGTAGCTTCAATTTCCAACTGGTACAATTAGCCCCATCGATTTTGTTAGTCTCATTAAGATAAGATTCTATGAAATTGGTCATTTTAGACTCATCAAATTCCAAATCACATGATATTCAGTCGATTCTAACCAATTTAAAAATTACAAGCTAAAATAAAAAGAAAAATATCACAACTACGAGAAGCTTTGAAACGATCATAAATATGTTTTATCAGCCACCAATCCACCAAATCTGCTTCCGATTTGGTCGACCTACCACTAATCTATGATGATCTCTATGTCCACAACTCAGATCTACCACCAAACTAGCCAAATATTAAGCTCAAAACCATAAAAAACATGTCATCGCCCTTTCTGCTAGAAAAATCACAATTTTGGGGGGCGATGAAAAAATTCACTCCAGGTAAAGATCACATCATCATGGGCTTCACCTTCATATCCGTGCTGATCATCACTTTTGTCAAGCCAAAAAACATGATGACTGATTTGTGTTTAGCTGGAGGTATGATGACACCTGTGAGAAAGATAAATTTCTCCTATGACTAAGTCATGTCACTTCTAACCACCTAGACTCCGAAAATGTGAGCACTAAGGCTTTTTTGTTGCAACGAGGGCACTTTAGCCACGAAGGCTCTATAGCCTCTAGGGATCTAACGTAGGCAATAAGGCTCTATAGGTAAATTAGACTCACCAAATCTAAGCTTTGATACCATGTTAGAAAAAATAGAAACAAAAGAAAGAATTGAATTAACCAGCAGCTCACACATGATCAAGCTGCACTTGGAGACTCCACAAACTAGATTATACACTCTCATATAAATTAATCAAAGATAGACAATAAACACATCTCAAAAGAATATAAAGGTGATAACGAACAACCACAACCTAGCGACTAATCCTAATCTAGGGAGTTATGTTACAACCATGTAACCATTTCTCCATTAATACAATATAATATTATTTATTTTCAACTATTTCCTTAAGTCTTAAGAAAATGTTATCGGACTCAATTGAAACAAACTAAAAGTAAACCAAGAAAATAAGTTGATAAATTATGACTTAAATGTCTATGAAAATTGTGACTGTTTAAATGTTCAAATTAAATATTTTTTATTCAAAACTATTTATAAACATAAAAAACTATTTTGAATAATCCGTTAGAATTAGTTAAAATAATTGACAGAAATGTTGCCATCATATATCCATGTAGAAATCTTTTCCCTTAATAGTTTAAATATCATAATGAAAATATTGATTTTCCCTTCATTAAATTATGAAAAAGTGGTGACAAAATTGGAGTTCTTTCAAGAGTTATCCTTGTATTTCAAAATAAATGTGCGAAAAAAAATTAGTTTATAAAACAATTTTATTTTTAAGTAAATTGAGTTTAGGATGGGGCTAGTGTTTTTATTAGATGCAATAAGACTAATAAATTTAAAATAGGATACGTGTTATTAGGATTGTGCATGCTCTTTCTATTTTAAATGTGTGTCTCTTGAGAACTAGACACTTTTTGGGAAGTTTAATTCTCTTGAAGTGACTTCCATCTTAAATCTCCATAATATTTGAACTTGTGACATGTGATTTGGTGGAGACTAAACCCCACACAAATCAACTAGTCTTGAATTTATTTTATAAAATGTGAAATAGAAATAAAAATATTTTCCGTTATCCTTGAAAGAAGATGGAAGAAAAAATAAAAATTTAAAAATCATTTCAAAAAATAATTATTATTTAAATCCAGACATATGTTGGCATTTGGAAGTTTATTTCTATTTAGATGTTCACTATTTTTTATTTTGTATGTGAATATTTGAAAATCCCTTTCTATGGGTGACTATCCAAAACGTGATCCCTTTTCTCTTTTATATTTAGTTTTAACCAATTCCTAATTAAAACCATGATATGTTCAGGTTTAGCTTTAATAGGTTTTGTTTAACAACTTACATGTTTTTCATTTTTTAAGATCTTACAGATGAAATAAGATTTGAATTGGGTATTAATGGTTATTATATTTTATTATTAAACTGGAATTACAATTATTTTATAATTACCTCGATGAGGGAGATTAATGAGGGAAGTGTTGTCCAACACAAGGCATTCAATCATGTTGATTTAGAAATGCATGAAAGCATATTCAAAAAGCCAATGAACCTTCGGGAAGGATTTTTAGTCATTTGGTTTGTTTGGAATTGGGAATTTGGTAACATAAGGGTGATTGGCATGGGAAAATCTATGCAGGAGAAAAATCTAGAGGGAAATTGAGTGTGGCCTCTCCTTCCCTTCACATCAAGTTTGGGTGATAATGCCAAGTGTGGCTAGTTTATGTAAATTATATGGGACCCTAGCCTCTGTGGATTGAATAGGTATATTGGAGTGCTATGGGATGCTAGTGGAGTGGAAGATTTAGTTCCGAATACACCAAAGTCTCATTCCCTACATGGCTACGATCTGAACATGAAATTTGTATGTTTGCATTGTGAATCCTTTTCAAGTTTGTGCATTAGCATGAGTAGTGTGATGCTAGTGAGGGCTTGCTTATCCCATACTTGCTGGAACCAAGGAAGAGAAATTAGTTGCTAGAAACATGGAAGAGAAATTGTTAGTGTAAAATTTGGCGTTGTGACTCTCATTTGGGGTCGAAGTCGCTTCTCTGGGTTTTGTGTTCTAGAAAGACGACTCGTGATCTTAGAAAAAACTATATTGGAGAAAACAAATTTTTCGGCTGAGGCACCTCATTTTCTTTGGGCTCACGTATTTGCTATTTTGTATAGAAATTAGTGTCTTAATATTTACTTCATTCCCCTTCTGATGGGTATGGCAAGAGGTGTCATAGTGGTTTTATTAGTCTTGACCTAGTGTAGGTATATTTAATAGGTTTTTTTTTTTTTTTTATGGGCGGGGTGTGGGGGGGGGGGGGGGGTGGGGTTGGGAAGACAATTAGGTTGCCTAGTGGGCCACATCCGAGTGCAAGGTGCTTGACTTTAAGTATGTTTTATTGGTGTTTAGTGGCCTATGATCCAAGAAGTGAGCAACATAGGTCTTGGAGTGGATGCAACAATATAAGTTAGTGTGTGTGGCTAGCAAATTCTCATAGTAATAATTGGCTCATTTAGGTCGGAGGTGTAGTGGAGAAATCTGGAGAGAAACAACATACAGATATGTCATGAAAGGATGAGGATAGGGGTCAACCCTCAAGGAAAGAAGGGTGGCCCACCATAGAGAGTGTATAGATGTTTGGGAGGAAGTTGACCAATCTTGTGTGCAGTTAGTTGATCACGTGCTCCTTCCTCCTCTTTTTGAATTTTTAGGGACCCAACTTCATCAACATACAATTTTCATGGAATAGTTGGCAAGAGTCTAGCACAATGACAAAAATGAGCTCATTTATTTCATGAGTGAACTCCATCATAATCAATGGAAAATGTTGAATTGAATGGCATCCTTTATTGGGCACCGAAAGAAGTTGGAAGAGAGCATAGCTCACTTGGAGGGACAAATGGAGCAATGAGAGGCCGATGTCCATGAGGCATTCTGCCAATAAAATGGAAATTGTGTGGACGACCGAAATGATGGTATTATGTAAGTAGGATTGACATCAATATGGGTTGTATATGGATTTTTGGATATTTTTGGTACTCTTGGGCTACTAGTGTTTGGACAAGTAGTTTTTTAAGTCTAGTACGACATAGGTCGTTGGAGGACTTAAGTGATCCTCTCATGGATGTAAAATTTTCCCAAACTAATACAACATTTAATTAACAAAAAAATAAGTAAATTGTAGTTTAATAGAAGAAAAATATATCCATATAGATCCATCTTAATTTTATATTTTATTAAGTATTGAAAGGGATTATTTTTCTAAATATGCAAATTTATTCAAAATTTGAAAAAAGAGAATTCAAATGAAATTTATTTTGATTATTTATAAGATTATTCCTATTATATGGAAATTTTACTTTTATATATTATTTATTACTATTATATATATATATAATATTATATATATATATATATATATATATATATATATATATATATATATATATATATATATTATATATATATATATATCTTATTTAAAATTATATTAAAAATTCATAATAGATATAATTCCATATACATACGCATAGAATTTCTTCGATATATTTTATTTTAATTTAATTTTTAATGTGATACACATAGATCCATGCATGATTATCTATATATATATATATTATATATATATATATATATATATATATATATATTATTATATGTTATATAAGTTAATAAGGGTTATTAACTAAACTTACACATAAAATTTTGAAAATATTATTCCAATATGATTATTATTAGTTAAATTTTTTATATTATTAGATTTTTTTATTTTAATTAGCTTATTAATTTGATTATTATTTTTTATTTTTAACTATTTTTATAATTGACTTTATATTATATTTTATAACATTTCACTTTAACCTCAATTGTATAATAGAATTCATATTATTTTATTATTTTGTTTTAATTTAATGTTAGATATCATCCTTATCGATATAAGCATTGACTAGGGTGGTAGTCTGTAGTGAATGGAGATGAGTCGAGGAAAGGTCCTCGGTCCCCTGTTTTTGCACGTTGATTAATATTGAAGTTACAAGTTTCATTGTGTTGTGGGTGGTGTCTATATTAGACAACCAAAGACCAAGGTGTGAATGCATGTGTAAGCTTAGAGTGAATGCATTGGGCTTCCTTAACATTTGGTCATGAGCTTCGACACTCGAGGTTTTCTTTCTCGAAGGCCCATTGCGGGTTTTCAATTTTCTTTATGGAGTGATGGCCTATAGACCATTGACAAGTACCACCAAGAACATTTCTAGAATCAGATCTAGGATAATTAAAAGTCCAAGCAACAAATACTGAAACTATTTATTGTTTAAGACATGCATACTATATAATAGATACTTCATCAAAAATAGAGTAAATATACTAGCTACAGGTCATGAATGCATATCTAATCATTATATTCTTAATTTCTTCAGAGAATCACTAAGAAGTCTCACTTCCCTCTCAATCTAGTTTCAACCACACTTCCTAGACCATACATAAACTAACCATTCAATAACTTATAAAATCGTAAACAAGATCCATATGAACAGAACATAGTTTAACCATGACTATAACCAACATATCACCAGAATAGAATCCATGAGAAATCAGCCTTAATGTCAACATAATAACGATTACATGTGCTCACTAATCAAAATCAAAAAATAACTCATATTAATCACACGGAAAAGCCAACAAAGTAAGGGAATTCCATGTACCACCCCACCATATAATGGCATGAACCAAATCTCTATTTCAACCAATCACCCCCATGCCATATTCCCTTAATGAATGTGGGATCATATGGGTGAAACCTAACTAGAGTCAACCAGGGCTTCTAGACACCAAAGTAGCACAACCCTCAACTACATTGATTTAAAATAATCCAGTCTGGAAATCACTAACATAAAAAAAATGGAAGTCTTTGACCGCCTTCACTTTCTCTAGAGGAATTTTTCTATCTCCATCCATCTATCAAAAGTTCGAGTAGAAATCCCATCTCCACCCTCAAACCTTGGAAATTTCTTGAGACAACCTCAAGTGAGATCCAAGCCTACTAGCCATCCAAATCTTAAATAAGATAAAAAACCCACTACATCATGGCTATTTAGGAAAAGTAAAGGAAATACTTAAACCAATTTCAATCTAAGAAAATCCCATGCCAATGACAGCAAACATAAACAATTAACCCATACATGCAACATGCATCAATTCCATGCATTCCAAAGCACACATGCACATTGTTACCTAACATTCCAAAACTATTTTTTTCCCTCACATGTCATTGTTGAAAATTTTGTTGCACTCACTTTCTTCCCTTTACTTTTCCTTTTCTTTATTGTGTCTAAGTGATCTCCTTCTCCTCTTCAAGTTCAATTTCTAAAACTGATAAAAAGATGAGAAAATGTTGTCAATTGTTTTTGAGGTGCCTTTTTCTCTCTGATGTCTCATGTCTCTTCCTTTCCCTTTCCTTTTTATTTCATTTTCCTATAATTTCTCTATAATTTTCCTTGCATGCATATTTTTTTCTATTCATCTTCATTTTCTCCTATTTCACTTTATTTTCTTAATTAAATGCCATTTATTTCCTCTTTTCCTTTTTTCAATGCCTTTGCCAATTTCCATAGCCATTAGTAAACCACAATCACTCGAAACTATAATGTGTACCCATGATTTAGCTTAGAATACATGTCCCATGACCTTTGTATTATTTTATTTACATGGAAAATTCAACTTGGGGGTGTTACGAACCCCTCCCCCTTGGGCTGGCATCCTTCTATATGTTCTGTGACGCTTGTGGCTAACAAAACATACTGTTTATGGAGATTTATAAACATGACTGGATGTGGCATTTACATTGACAATTGTTGAAACATAACAAAGATACCACTTATCAATCTTTACAATGCAACTTCATACGATATTTACAATGACGACACATATATACTTACACACATTTTCTTCCACTAGAAAATAAACATATTGTTTATAGATCTTTATAAACACATCTTGATAAAATATTTTTCATGATATAAACATATATACATATGCACATTTTCTTTAACAAATATATAAAAGTATACGATGCTTGCATCCATGACAAGGGATTCCAAAGGCTCACACCTCCACTCTCAAAGTAGTACTAGGATTCACCTCCTTCCTAGGAAGTCCAAAATCTACTACAAAAAATAGGGCCTACCTACAATTCCTACCACTACAATTCTTGAACTACTTGTCCTCTCAATGAACAATCTTTGGCTCATTGTTCCAGGGCACACTCCCAATGTTCTTCTGATTCAATTTAGTAATGTTAATGAACAAAAAAAATCCTTCTCTGCTTCCCACTCACTCAAAAAATCTGGTCACACCCTTCCCTGTAGTCACTCACGTTCCAAGTTCCCTGGAATCCCCTTCTCTGCTTTACAATCCCTTGGGAAATCCATCTGTTGGAAAGGTTTCCTTCCCTTATAAGGTCTAAAAACCAAGGCATATCCCTACCTCAAAACAATCATAATAGTCATAGCATGTTCATGAAAATCAATGGAGACTATTGGGTACCAATGTCAAATAATGGCCCTTCTCCTGAAATCTTTTATCAACATAAGGCTTCATGTTCCAATTCCTTTTAGTATTTCTTCTAACACTCTTGCAGCTAGATTCAACCACTCAAATAAACCATTTCCATGGTTCCCTATACAATGCACATAATTTCCATTAGATTAAAATCGAATTGAAATTGATTCAAATCATTCCTCAATGATAGCTCATTAATAAGGTGCAATTCTAATTTTATTTAACTCGATTCATAACAAGTCAAGCTATCTCCTTAATAAAATCATCATATATAAACATATCACATGTAATTAGTTCAAAACTCAACCATCATAAATCATAATCCTTGTCTATGTGCATAAGTAAAAGTGAAATAAAATATTTCTACTTATCTTCCAAGTCATTATTTTGTTTTTCATTCATTTTTTATCTTTATCGTACACTTATTGAATCATTTTCCAAACCTATAAAGCACCTAGCGCATTTTGTTCTGATGTCATCCAAAGAAACAAGGGAATATAGAGAATACACCACCTCCTCCCTCAATATCAGCAATCAAGGGTATCCAAAGACTATACTTCATCTGCCCTTAATATCAACAAATCAAGATTGGTCTCTTCCAAAGTTGTTCATGGCTCCTTCTATTACTATCTAAACCCACAACCTCCATGGAACACAAGCTATTATAAGGCTCCAACCCACAGCCTCTAGGGTACCCAAGATGTTACATGGCTCTAACCCACAGACCTTAGGGATCGTGAGAATCATTCCAATTCTCAACACATACACATAAAGAATGTACAATGAAATACATATAAATACACACAATACAACAAAATGAATACACATGTCATGATACAATCGCTACATAATATGCATGATACATGAGCATCTGTACACAACACGACATGTACAACATGTATGCAACAATAGCATTTCACATTTAGAGACCACACCATCTACACTAGGCAACGTTTCCTGTAATGTCTTTCCCACACCTTACTACATGCGTCGACTACCCATGTCCTTGGTCTATGGCTCTTTCCATTATCTGTGGCTGTCCCAACACGTCACAAATCACACTACTTTCATTTCGTTCATGTTTCCTTCAACATTTGTTACAATAACATAAACATAGGAATAACTATAAGCACATAATTTGAAAATCATAGCCGCATGATAATAACCTCATAGACATCCTAGGGCTACTCTACCCACTTGATTCATCATAAACACTAGGAGCCTTTCCATACCATTCACTTCCATAACAGAATCATTCTTCCATAGGAATGATCCCCGAGAACCCTGTCAGAAAATTCCATTCACATACACCACATAAGGTCAAGGTTAAGAGAACTCCCTTTATCCGTTCAATGCATGCACAACATTGTCAACAATAGTTCCCAACATAGATAAGGAATTTGATACCTCGAATCCACTTATTTTACCTTTCTTTTTACTTTTATCATGATTGTCCCACCACTACCCATTTATCCCAATGGACCTAACCAAACCAACTATTTGTCATATTTTTTTTTTCAACATCCCTTTATTCATGCACCAGGCTTCATCCAAGTATTATATTACCTATTGGGTTTCACTCAACTCTCCCCAAGCTCCATTACCTTTCCTCTTTCCAAAATCAATTCCCAATACCCTCAAAACATAAAAGGAAAGAACAATAAGGAAAGAAAATGAAAATATGGAAAGCCAAAAAGGATTACAAAACCACGAAAAATGTTGCATGGACATGCACCAGGCATAAAAAAAACCACAAATCAAGCACAAAAAACATTAGAAAATTCTGAAAGATTTTTTTTTAAAGAGACACCATGACTCAACACCCATGGTTTCTCTGTGCTTCCAATGATTGAAAGCTCAACTTGATCTTTCTTCAACATCTATGGTAGTCTCTTTTTCCATTCAATTCCCTATGGCATACTAGCATAAACACACAACAATCAATACATTAATATGTATAACAATATACAAGTTTCTTTAGCTTTTTGTACTAAGCACACTAGCGTGCAAAGGAACAGATGAACATATCAGTTCTTAAGGGAATGAAATTCCCTTAAAGAATCTAGCTATAACTAGAGGCTAGTTGTTATGCATGCATTTGACAAACCATCTACCATGTATCTTCCTTGGCCCCAACGTTCTTCCATGCACTTTAAATTTCTCTATTGCTCGATTATGGAGCACAAGCTTATTCTTATACATAACGGATTGGGGCTCTAACTAGAACTCTCTCTCTATTTCCAACTTACATCTCGATAATGGATGCATGGTGATCTTCCTACTTATTATCCATTGCGACATAGATGTTGGGAATGCTCTGACTTAAATCCCAAATGTTTTGTGCCTCTTGAGGACTATAGATATGAGGGAATCCATGCATCCACGGTGCTACTCTGATACAATAGAAATATTTCATGTGATGATCCCCACCACACGTTCAACACCATAATGGTTCTATGCCATTGCCTTTATTATGTTACTCCATGGGCTGAGATCCATGTCTTTTCTCAACTGAGTTCAACTTATTATGAAGTCCCACATATTTTTTAGCAGCTGCATCTTAAGATATTTCATGCCTCTCAAGTCCTTTTCCTTCAGTATTCTCATTATCCTTCCAACTTAGGCTTACAATTCAATTACTCATAACAATGGTTTAACTTCCTAATGGCTCTAACATGCTTAATATCTTCACACCAAATATCTACTTTTCCCTTGAGATTGAAGGTAGCAATTAGAGGAAATTTTAGTCTAAAAGTGGTCTCCAAGGGGAAAATAATAAAATAATAGCTAAAATAATAAAATAAGAGTCATGCACTTTGAAGGGAAAGGAGGGAAACCATTTTTCTAATTGTATGTTTGGATTATCTCCTTATTGGTTTACCCAACATTCATGTGTAGGCACTCGTTGGATACATAATTAAATTCTACATCCAACGAGCACCCATTATACATAATTTTGAGGAGATCAACATTGGTAAAAATTGAAGATACATTAAAAAAATTGTTGAACATGCTTTATATTGTCTCTCCTTTTTTATCAATGTGGATGTCCTCTAAATTTTTCATAATTGGTACTAGTTGGATGTGGAATTTGATTCCACATCCAACAAGTGTCTACACATGAAATTTGAGTAAACCTATAAGAAGATAAGCAAAAAATATAATTAAGAAAAAGTAATTTTTACTCTTTTCCCTCCAAAATATTTACATGTAACTCCTTTCAAATTTCATGGATCTTGATTGGTTTACATATTATGACATGGAAATTACATGAAAAATTCATGGGCACATTTAAACTGAAATTTCCTCTAATGTATCTTGGATTTCATGTTCTCTGAATAGTCATATAATTTAAAGAATTTATTCATTCCAAGTGGCCACACTTTTGCATCTTTTCATTTCGTCACTTCCCCATAAAATGTAGGAGGCTTGGATTTTCTGAACTCATCTAGAATGTACCCTAATCCCACTCGTCCTATAAGGGTGTCAGCGATAATGATGATGAAGTCTCTCAGAAACGTAGCTAGAATAAATTCCATGAGTGTTATCCCACCTATAAGTTGTATCCAAATATCTACCACCTCAGACTATAACATCACTATCCAACCTATACCCCTTCTGAGACTTGCTTCCATCTGCACCATTTGTCTTTTTTTCTTCTCCATAACTAATAGCTACCTCTCCCTGCTTCTGTAAATCTGAAAGGCTTTGAAAAATCATTGCATTAACCTTGACTTGCTTTTGTTGAGCACTTGCAAGTATTTTTTGTGCCTCAATCAACCTGTTATTATCTTCCTTTCAACTTTGAATACATACCCTCAGACTCCTCAGTGTATATTCTAGATCAAGAGAATACTCTTCTCCTTGTTTCTCAACTCACTTTTCCCATTCTACTGATTTAGCATCACACTTATAAGGAGAGACATGTGAATAGTAGTCCATCATTCTTCTCTTCATATGTGATGTTCTATTTCCTGCAAAAATAGCATGTTAGAAAAACTAAATAGAAGACATAATCAAAATCATACCTGAGTGTATCTATGTGGAGGCTATCACATCTACACAGCTTAGTCAAGGTTTGCAAAATATATATATATATATATATAATATATATATTATATATATATATATAATATAATATATATATCAACACATATCAACATCATGACAAATGCATGATAATAATGAACCCGGCAATCCCAAAGTTGGATAATAATGAATAATCCATAGACGTTTAGGAGCATATGAAATCAATTATGGATAAATTCTTATAAAAGAAGATGAATCATAACTAAAGACATAGGCCCAACTTGAGGGAATTTAGAGGTAGCTTAGCATTTTAGATCAAAAACTCCATACCTTTATTGAACACCATACTAAAATAGTCTTCTGAAGTCAATGACAGTACTACTAACCAAGGTCCCATCTAGTTGGAATCATCCACCACCAACTATATTACTAACTTTGCTTATGTAGGATCCAATACTTTTTATTTATGAGTACTCTAGTTTTGGTTCTGTCTCTTACGTCTATTATTATGAATTCCATAGGCATGCATGCATTGAAGTAAAATGACATTAGGGATTATAGCACAATTTCGTAATTGAAATATATTTTGGTCAACAATACATGTGAGAGAATAATTATTGTGTTATTGGTCTTTTCATGAGTGGCATGCTAGCAACAACAATTACTTAAATCATGGATAAAATAATACAAAACACATAACTTAGCCCAAAAGAAAAAGATAAGTGGACTACATAAATATTATATTATATTTAAAAATAATAATTAAATATTTGTAAGATATGTAATTATTTTTTATTTCTTCCTAGTTGTGATGTTGAAAGGACGCTATGATGGAGGCCTCCCACAAAGTTAGAAGACATTATGGTTTTGCTCCCTACGTAGATTTTTTTTCCATTTGTGCATGACAACTTTGATAGGGGATGGAGTAAGTAGGTTTAAGGTTGATAATTAAACTAGTTAATCGCATGGTGTAAATTATTATAGGCCTTTAAAATATTAAGAGTTTAGTTCAATTTCTTTTCATACTTATTATCTATTGGTTTTTTTGGGGGGTTACATGATTGATTATTTGGGAATACTTTAATCTCTATATAGGAAAATGGAAGAAGAGTAGTTTTCTT
>APFE030796002.1:0-14126 GCA_000404065.3 Pinus taeda | reverse complement strand
GGTCCCTAGAAGTGGAGTAAACAGATTGTATTTTGGGTAATTTTTCTAATTGCAAACAGGAACATAGAAGTGATGAATTTGAAGTTTTCTTGGTTTTATATATAGTATTAGGTTTTTCTCATGCTTTTTGTGAATGGCACGGGTGAATTTTATCTTACACCCACTAGATTATCGATATGTAATTTCGGTAATTTTGATTTCAAAAGATATTTTAAAGAAATGCAATGATTTCATTTGTGTATTCATTAAACACAAGATTTTATAGTTGAGTAAAATATTCACCATGCCTAGTGAGAGATTCGCCAAAAAATTATATATACATATCATATTATTGATAAAATCACCTTCCATTTTTCCTATATACCATGGAGATTCGCCCATTTATTATACATGTAAATTTAGGGGGGGTTCTTAAAATTTTCCCTGCCCATAGACCTCAATGCCCAATTCAAGTTGCCTGACATGCCCACCCTTCACAGGATTGTCCATCGTACATTCGTTGCACTCCTATTACATGACTCGTCATAAAGCAGGGTGTCCGCCCAACGTGGTGCGCCCATGTGCCAATCGTCACACATAACATAACATCCACATTTGAGTTGATTCTAAATGAACATACTAACTTGGGTCACCTTTAAACGAACATGGGTGCCTGTCGCACATTTGTTCCGACTGCGCGACTTTAACCATGATAATCAGTTTTTTTACTCTCTTAGGTGCACCACAACTTGAGTGTCTGACATCCACCACCACTCTAAAATATTTTGTGACCTCGACAACACCATATCAACAACTTCCACTATTGAGAAATACCCATATATGTGGGCACCTAGATATCTCCACACATGACCTGCTCCATGCTTAAATATCGTCAAACTCCAAAAGAAAATAATGTGTTGGATCCCCCTATGATGATGATTAGCTGGGTAGTTAATCTAACTGTATAATCAACTCCACATGAACACATGCTCCTCACATAATCATGATTGTGTTCACATCTTGCTGGAAATCGTGTCGATCTTGCCCCAAGCGCCTCGTTCGAAAATCATAGAGAGGACTCACTTCCATAAGAAAAAGATAATGAGCACCACCCCATCTCAGTCTAGAAAGAGGGAGGGGGTGGGAAATTCAATGGCTCTCCATTCTTCCTCTCTAACAACTTAATCTGTCTATTTGGATCCTCCTCCTGCAGTGTTTGCATGTATGCTTCCCTCCTCTCCTCTTGAGCATCTTGTCTAGCATCATTTTTTGCTTCCACTACCTCTATAGTGGAAAACCTCGCATAGATTTTTTCATCCCACTTGATGTCCTCTAAATTCATCATTGTCAATTTACACCCAGCTATAATGACTTCGATAGTAGGTACCCCCAAATTTCCATCATCTCATCTATTATAAATGTACATCTTTATATGCCACAACATTATAGCCTCATACGGCTTCAAAAATTCACTAATTGATACTTCTTCATAGTCATCCATTTGCTTAATTGTGAAGTTGATTTCACTGATCATTCACTAATGTTCACATCCACATTCTTTGCCATGCTGATGACTTTATTTTGGTGAAGAGTTCACTGCTTTAAGACAATCTTGGGTTGGTGATAACTTCAACCCAAATTTCGTCACAGCTTCCTCTAATCAATTTATGAGTCACACCATTATCCACCATAGTGAGAAAAGTTCCATGCCCAACCTTGATGTTAATATACTCTAATTTTTTCATTTCAAGATGGCGCCTTGGGACAACCTTTGTCACTGATGTAGCTCCCAAATTTGGCATCATCCCAATTGGCGATTCTTCCATTTTCTTCTTTGTATTGATTTGTGTTGTCACTACCACCATCAATTTAGAAGGACAATTCTTCATTGTGTGGTCCTCTCTACACAACCAAACTTTTAGAGGATTCTTCATTTTCAGCATGCCACTTGATCTCGAATGATCCTCCTTTGTAGTCTTCTCCTTCAGTTTATCATACATCTTCTAGTTCTCTTCAGCCCTTTCATTGCAATATTCTCGAATCCTATCAACCGCAACAAATGCTTCTTCTAGAGTCTTGATCTTCTTCCTCTTCAACTCATTGTCTGCCCAATGTTTCGATCCTATAATGAAGTTGAAGACCTTGTCTTTCTCCTCCATATAAGGTAATACCAATATCTCACTTGAAAAGTCTCGTCGATATGCCTATAGACTCCATGTCTGTTGAATATACTTAATATTCATCCTTGAATCCCAAGTCTCATCTTGTGGGCTAAGATGATTCTAGAAACCTTTCTTCATATATTGCCAAGTAGAGATGTCATTAGCATCACAATGAGAAATCTGATCCAACTTTCGTCTCCGCCACATCTTAGCATCCTTAGTAATGAATTGAGCAGCTACTTTGACCTTGGCATCATCATGAGGAATTCCAAAGCATTCCAAGTATTGGTCCATATCCCATAAGAAATTGTCAAGTGCTTTGGCACTCCTCATCCCATCATAAGAATTAGGTTCATTGACTTTCACATGAGCAACCCCCTTAGTTTGTCCCTACCCAAATGATTCTTCAAAAAGTCTATCTCATTCCGATCATCGTCAACCCATTTCTACAACTTCAAGATTTCATCAATTCTTTGATCTTTTTCAACTCCAATGTTCTTCATTTCCTTCTCTATTTGTGCATATTTTCATTCACTATACTTGTATATTACTTTAAGGTTATCATAAGCCTCTTTCAACTTTGTGAACCCTTTTCTAATTTTGCATTCTTAGCCTTCAACGAAGCCATCTCTGAAGAAAATTCTTCCATTCAATCCAATACCTTGTCCATGAAAACTGTTTCAGGATGAAAATTGGAATACACTATTACCTAAGCTTCTTCCACATTGTCCACCATCATTTTTTCTTGTGATCTTGTTAAGACCATGCACCAACTCGTTCAACTTTGACCTTGTAACCTATCCCTCTTGAACTTCCAAAATCAAGCTTTAATACCAACCTGTAACATTTCTTGTCATATTCCTACTTCACAACTTCAATCAAAGCCCTACGGAAAGTGGTTTATGATACCAATTATCACGACCATATATTTGTGGTACTCTTTGAACCACATAAAGTGGGTGCAAGACCACTATACTTTTTATTTTCACCAATAATGAAACACTTAGCCAATATTTTCTTCAAGTGTTATTAACACAATAGAAGTAAACTTCTTTAGATAACCATATCAACAATGTATATGCACAGTAGAAAACATCAATGCATAATCATATCTGGGAGGGGAAACTCCCATATAATAGAGTGTACCCAATATCAATATATAAAGTTATGTAATTCAACTGTACATAAAGTAAATATAGATGTGTTGTCGCTAATGCCTCGGCCTGCATCTATACTTCACAACTCATGCTTGCAAAATCTACCAAGTTATGCTAGTAGTCCATCTTTTACTCAGTCTACTGAACTGTTGGCATGCCATGCCTGCGTGTTGACAGACATGTGATGTATTGTACCCTCAGCCCACCTGTCACAATTCCGCACACACCATTGTTCAACTCTGACACCTTTTCGTCTACTTGAACCGTAAACTCCACTTGTTAAGTTGTTTCACCCAAATGTTACCCGCCAATAGGTCTATCATAGTTTGGGCACTCCCCGCCCATAGGTCTATCATAGCGGCCTAGGGTTGCAACATACCTGTACTCACACAATTGTTTAACTTTTCTCTAGGACCGTGCCTTTGTGGGAAGCTACGGTGGAGGCCTCCCACAAAGTTAGAAGACATTTTTTTTTCTCCATAGTTACATTTGTTTTCCATATATGCATGACTACTTTGATAAGGGACTATAGCAACTAGGTTTAAGGTTTATGATTAACCTCGTTAATCACATGGTGTAAATTATTACCCGCCTTTAAAATACTGTGAATCTAGTCCAATTTGTTTTCATGATTATTGTCTACTATTTCTCTAGGCTAAATGTTTGGGTATTTGGGAATACTTTGATCTCTATATAAGAACATGGAGAATCGAAGACGAATAGGTTGTTTTTTAAATATAGATATTTTATTTACAATGCTTTTTTTGTTCGTTAGACGACCTTTGGGATGGAAATTACAATTGTGCTAAGGTTTGGGTTTTATTTTAATTGTATTTATAAACTAAAATCACATCTAAAGTAAAAGCTTAGATATACTATTAATATAAAAGTTAGGAAGCCTTGAGGGGTAGATTTCGTAATTTTTATATTTAGTTTTTGGTTTTTCTTCTCTTATATATATATATGAAATGGTTTTTTAACCATAATTCGGCTATATAATTTCAAGAAAGATTGTCATTTTTTGTTATTTAAAATACATTTTTTGAATGCATAAATATATTTGAGACCCTAAAAAATTCCTTTTGGCATTAGAATTCTAAAACTCAATTTTAAAAATATTTGCTCAATTTTAGTTAAAATTAATTAAAAAATCCTTCAAACAAAGTCATTTCATCTATTAGTTTAATTAATTATATATTATATATATATATATATCATTTGTATTGTGCCGGCAATTTATGGGATTACTTTGGCTTTTAAGGATTTGGTGTGTATATATATATATATATATATATTCCTTTTGTTTGTTAGTGTTTCCATGATTTCTGGGATTTGCTTTTGGTCCAGGAAATTAAGATTGAGGTAGTTTTGGTTTGTATTTATCAGGGATGGTTACGCTTCAAACCTTATCACAAACCTTATCACAAAAGGCCCTAAATGTCTCATGGAATTAAACTATAGTAGATGAAAGATCAAACATTTCTCCCAACAGCTAGAGCTACAAAATGTAAAATAGTAATTTCATTGTAAGAAGAAATTTTCACCATTGGACAAGTTTGAAGAGGGATAAATCTATAGCCATGGAGTCACCTTGATGTAGTTGTGGGATGCGTATTATAATAAAAATGATCTTGCGACTTGTGCAAAAGTTAATGTATACAAAATTAGCCCCTCATCCATCATATTTAAAACTTAAATGTATTTATATATGGTGGTTAGAAGGAATCATGGTTACCTCCCTATTAAATTTTAGTTCATTATTTTATTCCTACAATTTTAAAGATAAATTAAAGTTGATTTAGTCAAGAAGTAATTTATAATCCGTTATAGGAGAGAAGTAAATAAAATAAAATATAAATAAAATAAGTTCTTGTCAATATTAGTTATGTAATTTATATATTTTATATTAAATCAATAAATATTAAATGTAAATAAAATTTTATACTTTTAATACTTATGTGAAGAAAATAGATGTTTTTAACCACTTACAAATATTTCAATACTTATCCTATGTAGAATATTTCTATCAACCTTATATATATAGATAGCAATAAAATTTAATATTTCATGGTGGAGAGAGAAAAAAGTATTTTTTTTATTATATTTTCAAAAATAAAGAATATATCTAGATTAATAATATTTATTTGAATTAATTAATTAATTATATATAAATGCAAATTAGTATGTTTGTTAATTATATTAATAATATTTATTTTGAATTAATTTATTTATTATATATAAATGCACATTAAGTATGTTTGTTAAATTATACTATCAAAATTGCTATTAGTAGATTTACTTTTCTTAAAATAACGAACAATTATTTTATAAAATTCCATGGGTTACACATGCCATAAAAAAAAATGAAAAATAAAATAGAAGAATTCCAAGAATGAATGTATGACAACCAGGTTCGAGGAAAGTAAATTGAACAAATTGTATTATTATCCCTTTCACGTGGCATGTAAGATTTTCTTACCATGTACCTTCATTAATTAAAGAATTTATCACGAGTCCACCTTCAGATTCTTAATGTTGCTCAAAACATTCATTTAAAATCACTCACTTCCCGCTCACATAGCTATTAAGTTAATTTTGGTTGACATAGGGTTTAAGGTTTTATTAAGTTTATTTTGGTTGATTTAGGGTTTAGGGTTTCTGATCTTACAGTAAGGAAGCATGGCACCTCGTTCCTTCCCTCCACCATTAGATGTCACGTCACTGAATTCGCGACAGAAAAATTGGTGAGTCTTTCCTACTACACGATCTCCACTGCTTGGAAGTTCAGAGCAAAGGAATGAAGCGACTGCATCGCCTCGTTGGAGACCGACCAAAAAGCATAAGAAGCTTCCGGAAGAAGTGTTGTCAGCAGGTATCCGTAAGTTCCCTACTCCAGAAGATGTCACAGATGTTGTTGTTTTACTCAAACTCTACGGAGAGGTGGAAGAGAAGAACGTTTTTTACTGGTTTCAAAACATGCACTCCTGCAAAAGGCGGAAAGAACAAAAAAATTCCATGCAGGAATCCAGGAAGGAAAGCACAGAGCGCTCTCTCGGGTCACCATGCACCTCTTCAACTTCCGGTAAACTATTCTTTGTTATCTATGTTTTCCAATATTCGTATATATTCGTTTCATCTATGACCGAATAAAGAAAAAGCAGCTGCCATGTTTATATTTTAACTTGTGATTAGGAAGATGCATCCAGTAGTGCAATAGAGGGCGCACTGATGCGCTTGATCATACGACAACATTTCGACCGTAAACAACAAAAGTTTACCGTCAACCAGAACTCCAGCTCTGCGAACTCGAACTCCTCTTCAGCCGGCACCATTAGCTGCCAGCCTTCCATGAATATAGCTACATTTTCACCTCAGGTAAGGAGATTCTCAAATGTTTTCTTCCAATATATACTTTTCTTCTTTGGCTGTAAGATATTACACTCAAATTGCCCCCTTTCAACAACCAGTTTTCAAACTTTTCAGATATGTTTTCGAAGTTTTCAGATTCTAATTTAAGTTACATTTTACTTTATGAGCAGGGACTCGCAATTTCAACAGAATATGAAAAGAGGGGAGAGTTGCTCGAGTTGTTCCCTCGGTCACCAACGCTAAAAAGAAAGGGAGGTGGTGAATAGCTCACTTTTCGTACTGCAGATATTAAGAGACAGGAAGGTGGAAAGTTGTGAAGACTGAGATAACTAAAGTTGTATCATTTTTTCCTTCTTCAGTGAATCTTTGGTGTGCGGCTATTCTGTGTTGGGAAGTCTAATTTTGATTCGGTACTAGCTTAGTTGTGCGTTGTGTTACTGGGGAATTTCCTCCGGGAATCTACGTCTACATTTGGTTTTGTATTATATTAGATTTCTGCAGTGTAACTAGGGAATTTCCTCGGGGAATCTAAGTTTCCCTTTCGTTTGGTATTAAGATAGATTTATGTTGTGCAACTGGGGAATTTGCTCAAAGAATCTGTCTATTTTTTCTTCTCTATTAGCAGTTTCTACTGTGTAACTGGGTAACTGGGTAATTTCCTGACGATATCGATATCTACTTTTGATTCTGTATTAACATATACATAGATCTCTTGTGTGTAACGGGGTAACTTCCATAAGGAATGTAGGTCTACTTTTGATTCTGTAATAGCATAAATCTTTGGTGTGTAACCGGGGAGTTTCTTTATGCAATCTTGAAACGCTTGTGGGGTAATACTTTTACATTTAAGAATGTGACCTTATGAATGATAAGGCTATGGTTGGATCTGTAAGATTATTGTTTCAAAAATCATGCTGTATAAGATAGTATTATATGGTTGTTTAGGTCTCACCAAAATATTTTTGAAATTTTGTTAAACTATAAGGCTTTTTAAAATTATTTCTGAAATTATAACTCAAAGTATTATTTGGGTTTTCTATATTAGTTTAAGATTATATATGAAAAGTATTATATATTTTAGTTATACAATTTATTGGAGTTTAAAATATTTTAAAATCTAATATATTTTTTTGATTTTTTTTACTGTGATATTGTTAAAGATATCACTTTATGTGTGGGGATATTACTGTGGGATTGATGTTCTATGCTATTTGAATTAGTTATTGTTGAAGATTTTACTTTAACAGTGAGATTGGACTTCAAATAATTGAATTAGTTAAAATTATCTTATGAGAGAATTGCTATTATATTTGTACTGAGTTTTCTCAAAAACAAGTCAACAAAATGTTGGAGTAGTAGGATCCACTACTATAAATCTTTATGAATCTTTATGTATTTGAAGTTCATTTCAATTAAGAAAAAAATAATAATTTTATTCAAAATTATATTTTCTAATTACATTCCTTAATTTCTATGAAAACAACAAAAATGAAATAGCAACTTATCATTTCTTTAAGTGTTAAGAAAATGTTGTGGCACTGATTTGAAAGAAAATAAAAGTATATTGGTAAAATAACACATGCCTTAGATGTCTATAAAAATTGTGAATGTTTAGATTTTCGACTTAAATATTTGCTATACAAAAATATTTATAAACATAGAAAATAAAAATTAATAATCAATTAGTTAAAATAATTAACAGAAATGTTGTAAATCCCATTCTCTTAATACTTTAATTACGATCATGAAAACATTAATTTTCCCTTCATTAACCTGATCAAAATGGTGTCAAACTTGGATTTTTTGAAGAGTATTTTGTATTTCAATATTATAAGTTGAAAAAAAAAATATTTTATATTATAAAATATTTATATTTTTAAGTAGATGAAATTTAGGATGGGCTAATATTTTTATTAGATGGAAGAAGACTAATACATTTAAAACATCATAATTGTAATTAGGATTGTGCACGGTCTTTCTAATTTGGATGTTTGTGCGTTCTGAAATAGATTTTTTTAGCGAAGTTTAATTCTCTTGAAATGACTTTTATCTTAAACTTATATGATGTTTGAACTTGTAACATATGACTGGATGAAAACTAAATCCCACAAAAACCAACTAATCTTAAATTTATTTTATAAAATATTAAATAAAATGAAAATTTAAATTAACTTCAAAATATAAAAATAAATAAGAAAAATTAATTATTATTTAAATTCTCACAGTCTACTCATTTGGAAGTTTATTCTGATTTAGCTAACATTTCAACATCCATTTCTATGCGTGACGATCAAAAAGTGAGCTATTTTTGCTTTTATGTTTAATTTTAACATCCATTTCTATGCGTGACTATCAAAAAGTGAGCTATTTTTGCTTTTATGTTTAATTTTAACAAGTTGCTAATTCCAACCATCATGTGTATAGGTCTTGGTTTAATGGGTTTTGTTTAATAATTTATATGTTTTTCATTTTTTTAAATCTTATAAATGAAATAAAATTTGAATGAGTATTAATTGCTATGTTGCATTTCTTTCTCGAATGTGGGAATGTTAGGAACTTGGGTACGCGTATCCGGAGTAGCCCAAAATTCAAGAATGGCTAATGGGAACTGTTATATTAATAATAAAAAAATAAAATAAAAATATATTTTATTATATATCTATATATAATCAAAATTAATATTAAATCTTTAACTAGAGGGTGGTGAAACTGGCATAATTTTGATTTATAAGACTCTTGGAATGTTGGGTTCAATTGGAAGAATTTGAGGAGATGTGCAATGGTTCTCAATTTAAGTAGGGTTTGAGTTAGGGTTTGGTCACTTGTAACCATTGTGGGATGTGGAGGAGGGAGTTTTGCTCCCTCGTTGCAAAAAGAAGCAAGAGAGCTAGTGAGAATAGCTTCAAGAAATCGAGGTAGGTGATAATTGAGGATGTTAATACACAAAATATCAAACCTCACTAACAGTAAGAGAATCACAAGGAAGATAGCATGGAGAAGAGGACAACAGGCAACAGTCAAATAGTAGCATGGAGAAGAGGACAATAGGGAGTGGTCAAATAGTTGCAGCTAACAGGGGTCTGTAAACCTAAGTTGACCATTATTCCTCACATAGTTTAAAGTGATCCAGTGCTACAAATGCACAGAGATCACATGGCGTAACATGCAGTTATATGCAAATTTATGGGGATTTGGCTCATGGAGAAGGCTTTGCACACATGGATAAGGAACCACTGGAAACCAAAGGGTGAAATAAACCTTCACCTTGGGTCCAAGGGCTTCTTTATGGTGTTGTTCACAAGCTTAGAGGAAAAAGACAAATTGTTCGAGGGAGGACCTGATTTTTACAATGATGCACACCTTTACATGCGATCATGGTGATGAATTTTGTCCCAGAATGAGAAATTTTCACTTTGGTACCAATATGGATAAGACTTTACTCCCTT
The DNA here is from genome assembly GCA_000404065.3 of Pinus taeda. Classification (NCBI taxonomy): domain Eukaryota; kingdom Viridiplantae; phylum Streptophyta; class Pinopsida; order Pinales; family Pinaceae; genus Pinus; species Pinus taeda. The sequence continues at coordinate 4,013 of APFE030796002.1, read as the reverse complement.
CATTTAGATTATTATTTTTCAATGTCTCTAAAGACTACCAAAAGCAAGCTAGGGCATTTTATAAAGATATTAGATGCAACTCTAAGAGGAAAATACACTTCCTTCACCCGCATTTGTGTGGAAATGGACTTATTTGGGGCACTTCCAAATGAGATAATTTTAGAAGTGTATGACAAAGAATGGATGCAGGCGGTGGACTATGAACATGTCCCATTTAGGTGTCATAAGTGCCATGAACACGGGCACCTATACAAAGACTTCCCATCAAACAAACTGGAGAGCAACATGAAAACTACCACAGACAAAGATCTCGAGGCTTTAACTAAGGTGGGGGGTAAAGGGAAAGGAGGAAAGTTGTACTAAAAGAAAATCAACGAGGACGGGCAATCGAGCCATAGTAGTTTCAAGATCTTAGAAGAAGAATTTGGAAACAATGGGGCAAACTAGGAATCAGAGATTGATCCCACTGAGAAGGTAAGGATGTTAGCATGGAGGATATACTAGAGAAAAACAAAAAGAACGATGATCAAACAAGGATTATGGAGCTTAGTAGGGACCATAAGGTGACCCCATGTGAGGCGGGAATAGAAGACCATGAACTGCATGAGATTCTAGAGAGGGAGAATTTAGATCTAGAAAAGTTTCATGAGTAGGGAATTACCAAAGGGGTTGACTCCCCGCCAAAAAAGGAGTTGGACAGGGTTCAACAACTCTTCCTCTGGAGATCCCAATCGATGGGTTCTGGAGTCAAAAGAAACCATGACAACCAGGAGAATAGAGGGAAGGAAATAATGGAGGAAATGCTAGGGTACTCTTCCAATAACCCGGGTAGGAAAGAGGAATAAAAGATAGAATGAGCTTCTCACTAAATGTGGGAAACCCATGATTAACTCAGGTAAGATGAGTGATCTCACCTGTTACTCCTTTACAAACCTTTCTTAATGAAGCTTACAACCTGGAACATTAGGGGTCTAGGAAGTAAAAGGAAACAAATAAAACTTAGCAATAGAATAAAAGAACAAAAAACAGATAAGGTTTTATTTAGGAAACAAAGTGTTCGATAGAAAAGATCAGAGAAATACATAGAAAATGGTTAATAAAGTATGAGTATCTAGGGGTTAAGGCAGATAAATTGGTGGGGGGGATTCTTATGCTTTGGGATCCCAAGAAACTTGGAATCCTAGATGCTGAAGCATCCAGGAACTATCTATCGCTGGTGATTCAACCCTTGTGTGATAAGGAGATCTACATCATTACAAATGTCTATGGTCCTCAAAAACTAGAAGACAAACTCAAGCTTGTCACTACCCAGAAAGAGATATCCCGATATGCTATGGATTTTGGCAGAGGATTTCAATATGATCAAATCCCTTACATAGGAAAAAGGTTGCACTAGAATACTAGCCAGAGACTCCAATGCCTTCTAGAAATTTATAAATAACATGGGACTAGTGGATACTAAAACAGTTGGAAATAATACTAAGAGGGCGGGGGGGGGGTGGCGGGCGAGGGGTGAATGAATATTTGCAAATCATTAGCATTTTCATTTCCATACTTATATTCATATATGCTACTTCAGTTAAGGGGACCCATGTGTACACACAACTATGTTTAATGCAACTAGTGTATATCTAGTAAACTTATGATTTAGTTAATCGATTATATGTTGATCTTTAATCAGTGCATCAGAACTTCATTAACCATATGAATAGTAAATGGTGCAGTAAAAAAAAACAGATCATCACACATAAGAAACACACATGAACACCATGATATAAGGCGGAAACCCAATGTGGGATAAAAAACACCTACTGTAATTGTCTCTATCTTCCTTTTAATAAGAAACTTATTTTTACAATTTTGTACTGGTGCAGACTCATACTAGTATGCAGGCACTCATCTACAGAAGGCTACAACCTTATCTCATTCTCCAGCTACTACTAGAAGGGAGATACAACCCACTAGCTCTTGTACTAGCTGATTTACTACTACGTAGGCGCTGACCTACAAAAGGCTACAACCTTCTGTTTTCTTCCAGGGACCACATTTCATAAATTTTTAGACTGGATCCATCAATATAAAACAATCATCTCCGCAATACAACCATAAACCCTGAATTACCCAACAACTAAATCACTGAACCCCCGTCATTAAAACATAGTCATCATAACATAGAGAAGAGCACAAAACTCTACAACAACCACTCGAATCGATAGCAACCTCAAATATCAAATCTCATAACGTATACACTACTTGATTGTGTCGAACTACTATGTATATGCTCTTTCACTAAAGGGAACCCTTGTATAGATCTAAAAATAATTACTTATACCTTCACTGTAATTTTCAACTTCAGATATACTTAGAACACAAGATATAAATGATAAGGCATGTGTTATTATTAAGATCTATTCATGATCATACCATATAATGATAATGCATTTTAGTCTTCATGATCCTTGTTCATCAATCTTCATCAACCACATAGGTGCATCCTTGGTTCAAATCAAGCAAAGCATCACAAACCCATAACCATCACACTTCATCAGATATTCATTACTTGAGTACTTGTCATTTGGCCTAATGATATGTTGTAGATCTGATACCACTTGTTGTAGCTCTGATACCACTTGTTGTAGATCTAGCCTAGAAATATTAGATAATAGAAGTAAACCCAAGGAAGAACAAGATCTGAATATAGATAGAAATGCTTCTTTATTATCAACCCTTATGGTAGGGCAACATCATACAATCACTCCTTAAGGAAGGAGAATACTCCACAAGCCATATGCCTGTTCATACAAGAATACTTCTCCTCATATCTCTCCATGTGGAGTCTCTAGCCTCTATATAGGCCTCATACATACAATACCATGCATCATTACCATGGTTTCCTCATCAACTAATACCATGGGCCCCTTACATTATTATTGACTACTTGTGGTCCCTTACATGACATGGGTTAACCACCTTATTTATTACTATGGCCCATCCCATTATTACATTATTACCTTTTGTACCTCCCTCGGTACCCCATATTACCCCCCCTAGGTATCTAACATGCCACCCCCCTTAGCATGTTTCGTCCTCGAAACATGGGAAGAACACAAATAATAAGATCTACTCAAAAGAGTAGTCCACTGGTACCATGCATGTGCATCTAGCCATCCAAGAGAAAGGTGAACCCTCGATCTCGCTGGTGCCTCGCTCGCTTGATATGGAAGTTGACCAATGGCAGCTCTTCTGTGTTGATGTGTAGAAGGTGGATCTTCGCTCCCCCCTATCCATCATATGGGGGTTGTTGTCCTTGTGGCTAATAGGTTTCCATCTTGTTGGTTGTTTTCTTGCAGGGTGATGTGGGTGATGATATGTTGAAGTTTTAACCCACGGTGTCTTTGTCTTTAATTCACCCTGTTGAGGTGCCTGTTGTGGTGTCTTCTTTTTCAATATGACTTCAACCATTGAGTCCTCCTCTGATGTGTCAGCACCTATTACCTTTTCGGCTTCAGCCTCTGTTTGTGTTTGATTGTCGACCATCAACTGCTCATCATCTAATATGTTAGTCCCTGGAACATCTTCTGCGTCAACCTCTATGGACTCTACCTGTTTATTGATGGAAATATTCTGTAATGTAAATTTCTTCTTTTTATACCAGAGCTTCAGGAATTTCTTCTGCACATTAATATTTATAGTACCCACTGATTCCATCCATGGGTATCCCAAAAAAACATCCAAATTATCTGTCTCTCAAGTATAAAAATCACCATGCAACACATACTTATCCATAGAAATCTTCAAATCCTTATACACTTGGACATCCTCATCATCCACCTGTGTGTTTTCAATGTGTTTTGTGGGAACTTGCAATTTTTTTGCAAAATTAACATTGATGAAATTATGTTTGCAACTAGGATTTATAGAAACAATGATCTTCTCTTTCTGAATCAATCCATGAACCTGTAATAAGGAGATACCAGCAGAAAATAACCTTTTAGGTTCCTTGGTTTCCTTCT
>APFE030795999.1:0-10062 GCA_000404065.3 Pinus taeda | reverse complement strand
CAAAAAATGGTGCAAAAATGGGCATAAAAATAGCTTAAAATTGGATGCAAAACTTGGTGCAAAAACAAATACAAAATTAGAAGTAAAAAATGGCTCTAAATTGAATGTACCATTAGACACAAAATAAGATGCAAAGGTGGACACAACACATGACTCAACATAAGATGCAAATATAAATGCAAATTTGCATGCTCAAAATGATGTAACATTGGATGCAAGAAATGGTGTTAAAAACGACGCAAAATTGGATGCAACAAATGACGCAAAATATGGTGCAAAATGAGTGGGAAAAATGGAGACAATCAAACGTAATGTAGACGTTACCAAATTGGTTCAAAAAAAGATGCAAAAATGGGCACAAAAATGGATGCAAAATTTGGTGCTAAATAAAATTCAACACATGGTGCAAAGATAGGCACCAAAGCCGGTGCAAAAATAGAAGCAAAAACTAGTGTAAGACTAGATACAAAACCTGGCATAAGATTAGATGCAAAAACTGACACAAAATGGATGCAGAAAAAGACATTAAATTGGAAGCAAATTACAGTGTAAACTTGATGCAAATGATGGCGCAAAAATGGAAGCAAAGAATGACACAAAATAGGGAGCAAAAGACAATGAAAAATAGATGCAAAAAATGACACAAAACTAGAAGCAAAACCTGTCATAAAATAAGATGCAAATCTTGGTTCAAAATTTGACGCAAAAAATGATGCAAAATCTAGCGTGAAAAAGGATGCAAAATCAGATGCAAAAAAGGACGCTTTAAAAATTGTATAATAGAGCCAGATTTAGCGCCAGGCTGCTCATCAAAATCACAAAAAAAATGCACTAAAAGTTGGCGCAAATCGCTGGTTTTGTTGTAGTGAATGTTCTTGAGTTAGTCTTTCAATGGTAGCTTCTTAGCACCACTGTTGCTTTCTAATAGCTTTATGAGAGTTTTCCACATTGCAAAAGCAGTCTTCTTCCCATGCAAATTCGAAACCACAGGGTCTTTGACTCCCTTCAGGATAATCCACCTGGTTTTTATAGTTCTTTCTTCCACTGAGCTAGTTGTTGTGCTTATGATGCCACTAGTTTTGGAATATTGGTTTGTTTATAGTCCAATAATCCATTGTAATCCAGCACAACTTCCATTCTATATTTCCAAGCAATGAAATTTGAAGTTCCCTCCAATGCATACTCAAGCCTCAATCAATTGAAAGACATTGTTCTCACACTAAAGAAAATTCCTTCACCATAAATTTGTTATTCAAAATTTATTTGAGAGATGATGAGGAACCTAGTTTCTATGCAGTTTTCAATAGCTCTGGTACCATGTAGAAATAACTCTAAATTTTAAACTACTGAAGACATATCATTGAAATCAATAGAAACAAATTTCTTCTACTAATTTATGTGGAAGGAAATATGAAAATAGAAACACATACAATCATTCAATCACAATGAACATAATTTTTACTAGGGAACCCAACTAGGAAAACCCCCTCTATTTGTATTATATTAGATGAGAAAAATGATCTATTACAATGAAACTTTAATCCTTGAAGCTCAACTTACACTGCAATACTGATCTCCTTCTCCCGAGTCTTCTATGGAAAACACTTAGCCAAAATAGGCCTCCTGCTTCCTCCTATTTCCTTGCACAATTCCTGCTCCTAAAGAATAGGAAGCTCCTATTTCCTTGCACCACTCTTGAGGAAAATGGCTCACCTACTACATGCAAACACTATACATTCACTAGTATACAGTAATGATTACAATTATGCTGTTTTCCTCCACTTTACTAGGCAATTCAAATTGCATGCATGAATAGGGCCATTTTTAGTAAATTGACTAGTTAACTGAGATATCAGTGAGTTAACAACAATTACAACTACTCAACTGAACTCATACGGAATCTATTTTAGGCTAGAGCTCATATAATTGAGTTTCACTAAATACAATTCCACTAGATGCTATATCTTAGCAATCAACTCATGCACAACTCTACTTCTTTCCCACAAACGTGAATTGACTAACTTAACTGAGTGACTTGTCCTATCACTCCTGCTAAATGTTTGATAAATCATCCTGCTGAAGTGGAAATTTGAATTTTTCCATTTGACTAAGGCACAAGTCAAGTGAAGCCTTTTCTTTCTATAATTTAACAAGGCTACCCTAGACCAACTTTTATTTTAAGTATGCTTTGGATTCTTAGCTCAAGGTGGAGCTACTATAACAACAATCTTAGGGTGGAGGAAAATCTTTGGAATCCCTGAATCAAATGAGGGTAAATAATTTAATCTCTAGATCCCCTCATTGGCTTATGGGTGGAGGATTATTACCTCTAGAATCCTTGAATAAGTTTGCAACTGAATATCTTTATACCATAAGGGTGGAGGCGGGACAAACCTCTAGAATCCCTAGTGTATCTAGTAGTATGGTCATTGGGACATGCCTCACAAGCTAGGGGGTGATAGTTGCATTATTGGAAACATGTCAGTGGCTAGCAGGAGAATTATGAACCTAATCCCAATTCCCATTGTTGAATGTTTTATTGGCTATGATATACTTGTCTGTGCAAGGTTACAAAATTGCAATGTTGTGAATTTATGCTTTACTATTAATTAAAGAAGTGGACTAATGGATGTCAATTTGTAGTGTCTTTCCAACTCACATGCTATAAGTTTAGGCACTATTGAATCAGATGGTGATACATGCCTCAATCAAACAATATACATACCTCCTTGACCTTTACATGATGCAATATCTACAAAGGTGCCATTTTTCCTTAAGTTTGGGCCACCAGGTATCAAGATAGTGAATTGATGCTTCAAAAGATTCATATATAACATTTGCATGATTTCATTACTTCAAGCTGATAACATGGTGCTTATTGCTTAAAAAATCTTATTAGTTCACGAACCATATATTTTAGTATCTATTATATGGTTTGTAATGCCTAAGAATTATGGCATTGTTGTGATATAACTTAGTTCTGTGAGGGGATTGTCATTGTCCTAGGGCATTGTCTGTCTGGCATATTTCTGCCAACCACCTAATTGGTTAAAAGTGATTGTTGTGTCATCTGTTGTACCACTGTTTCTAGTATCTTCTTGCACCAATTCTGATGCATGCCCTCGTTACCACATAATAATTGTTGACAATAAAGAGAATTTCATTGGAACACAAGGTAACAATAGTATACAATTTTATGTTTTTAAATGGTTTCTATTTGACACCTGTTCATAGTCCAACAATGTGCTACCCCATCACATAATGCATTATTGCAACATATGAAATTGTTAAACTCGACATAGGCTAATGCATATGATATCATTGGTAACTTGTCACCTAATAATATTCCAACACTATGCTATCACACATGCATAAAGGATTGTTGCAACATATGGTCATATGAAAGAGTTAAATTCAACATATGCTAATGTATGAGTTGTCATTGCTTGACTCTCACAACACACTATCTACCAATCCATGAGCTAAATTTACAAACCTCTTGGATAGTAGTTCCCTTAGGTCATATTAACATAAGGCAAGATTTATGGTTGAGATACGTATGTCATATTCTATCTTGAAGATTGAAGGTCTCATGTTTTCTTAAACATAGACCACTAGGTGTTACAAAAATGATCTGGTATTTTAAAGGCCTTGTGCACAACATTTGAATGGTATCCACAAGACTTTTAATTTCCTTAGTTCAAGCTTGTTGCATTATAAACTCATTGGAATGATATTTGGTGGTTCGATGGCATCTTGATCGAAATTTATTGTTTTATGCAATAGAATTTTCTCATCTGAGATATTGATTGTGGGTCTATTGTACCTCTGCACCTCTGTTCCTAGTAAATTTTGTTAAGTTTTGTTGACATATGTTCTTACTAATTACTATACAACTGTTGAGTTTTCTTATATTTATATGTGATAGTGAATAGAATTTCGATGATGGAATCATTTTTGCACAAATACTTGGCATTCTTACATATACAATAATGAGAAATTCTTCTGAAGCACATGGAAATTGACAAGTATGCAAGTTCCTATATTTAATGGCTTCTAGTTTTGTAGATTAGACTGTCACTTGCTCACGTTCTAACAACATGTTGCCATGTGTAGTTGTCAATGACATGCTATGCATGCTAACTCATTACAGGGCATGAAATTGTTTTTAATTTTAGTTTTCTTACAACTTATCCTATCTGACTAGTGAACATCATTCATAGGCATCAAATATGTGAATGGTAAATTTCTTGAGTCTAAATCTAGTTTCAATGACATTATGTATGTTTATATTTTCATCAGAGATGTGATTCTTTGAATGGAATTATTTCCCATAGCTTTCTAATTATGCATACATTTATATATCATATAACATGCTTCTAGCATAAATATTGTTGATTCCCATAATTTATTAATGATAGTTGCATTTATATGTTGTGCAATATGCCTCTAGCACAAATATTGTTGATATTCAACATTTTCATCAAAAATCACATCTATAATGTATTATATGTAAAGCCTATGGGCATACTCTCTTTCAATAAGGGGAGAAGGTTGATGGTTTGGCCATATCTATAATACAAATGCTATAAACCAAATTTTACAAATAATTATTGATAAGTACACCACACTATTATAATTGTTGATAGGTAAACTTGAAGCCATAAGATAAATTCATAGCATAGGGTTTAGATCACAATGGAAGGTCTCCCATGCAGCTCTGTCTGTTAGAAAATGTAACTATGTTTGGTCTTCAACAATGTACTTTAGTCATTTTGTAATGTACTAGTGAAAAGAATAAAGAAAAGAATTTTTTATTATTGTAACGATGAATTATTAAAGCATGGGTTTCATGTTTGGGTCATCATTATATTAGTAAAAGTTCCCATTTTGGACTCCTAGGATTAATATTGAGTTTATAGATTCATTGTACATTCAAAGAGACCCTTCTTGCACTTTTGAATCATGTAAAAAGGTTTTGTATCGAGTCAAATATGAATTATGTACCCTCCACATAATGCCAGACTAAGAGAGATCAAGTCAGCCTAAGGACCCTCATTCGACCTTCAAGAAACCTATATATACAAGGAGGTCAGACTCATTTGGAGAATTCATTCTCAAGAAAGTTTGATATCTCAAGAAGAGATGGAGAAGTATGAAGTCTGTTGTCGGGAGGTAGAAAATAGTGTGAGTTTGGGGAAGTCTATAGAGAGGAAGAAAACTAAGATTTTTGTGTCTCACTCTCTCTTTTTTGTGGTTTGGGTTGGGAGATTGAAGTCTCCTAAGATTTCGTTATTGCCGGAAGTTGTTGCCTAGTCTAAATCATTGGAAGGGGTCGAAGATCTGGGAGGCTGACATTGTGTGGAGGGAAATTTTGGTCTTCATCTAGGGAAAATAATCTCAAAGAATACTATTGAAAGGAATAATCATCTTGACTGGGTATTCCCCTTGAGAGGGATTTTTTCCCTGGCATGTGCCTATATCTTGTGTCTCTTGTTTTGTGATCTTCATACACAGATAATATGGTAATTACTTGATGAAATATAAGATAATAAATAAGTAAAAGAAGCCAACACGCTCAACTAATTATCAAGAAAGGAGAATCAAACCCAAATATAATATCTTTGATTTTCCAAAACTGTCACACTCAGAAAAATGGCTCTAAGGGATATACTTCAAAGTTTCAGTGTAGTTTCACAAAGTATATATAAATATAAATATATATCTATATATATATATAGATATATATAATAATATATATATATATTATATATATATATATATATTAATATAATATTATACTATCTATTATGAATAATATATATATATATATATATATCTATATGTCTATGTACTATATTATATGTGTGTGTGTGGTTGTGGTGTGTGTGTGGTGTGTGTGTGTGTGTTGTTGTATGTTTGTATGTTATGTGTATGTGCTATTTATATCTCTCTTGTCTCTCCTCTCTCTTCTCTTCTCTCCTCTCTCTCTCTCTCTATCTATCTATATATTATATATATATATATATATATAGTATAGCTATATATATATATATATATTATATATATATTATATATTATATATATATATATATACACCAGAAGGCCAATTATAATTCACATAGGTTTCAGAGCAGTCCCCATGAAGTCATATGAAGGTGAATTACATGCATAATGACTAGGTAGGATTTGCATTATAAGCCAATCTTCTTTCCTTGAGAAAATATATTTTTTATATATGTAGGTGGAAGGAGAGCTACTGGCATGCAATGTGTTGTCACCTTCTCAAAAGAGAGTTCTAGTTGTGCTAAGAGGACAAAATAATAGATATGTTTGGAGCTAGCCTCCAAACCATATAATCACTCAAAGCCAAATCGGACACCATCCAATAGATAGTGCTCGAAATTAGCTTTCCAACGGTATATGGAACTCCCCAAATGGACTCCAAAATCAAAAGTTAGAGCGGGTTGAAAGTTACCCTTGAAAACCAAAAAACAAAGGAAATTTTTTAAGTTTAATCTCATATCTCACAAATTGGAGTTTCCTAAAGTAGAAGCAGAGGAGCGAATCAGTAATCAGAAATCAACGTTCACCGACATCGGCTTATCAGTGATCGGAGGTATGGGAGCATATCCCAAATCACATATTGGAGGTCCCTGGTAGCAAAGAGGAAAGTAGAGCAAAGAGAAAACCAGTGATCAACGATCACCGATATCAAAGACTGGAGGTTCCAGTGATCTCGCATATTGCCGAATCGGCACGCCGGCAGGGTAACAACTCTAAAAATGTTGCGAAATGGAAATGTTCTGATATAGTTTAAAATCACCAAGAGGGCCAAAATCATTTTAACAAAGGATTTTAGTGAAAAACCAAGCATCAACGGGCCTTTTCTCTCTCCTCCAAGGGGCATGTGGCGAAACACTATTATATCTGATAAATACATGGGGTAGCTGGCGTTACCATGATGTGGCAGTACAGAGGACACGTGGCATCCTGATCTGGAATTTTTAGAGGTCCTATTGGGGCATATCCAGGTGACATGTGGCAAAGGATGATGTCACATCATAGATCAACGATCAGAGGATGAGGAAAATCATTGTATCAAGTTTAAACCTTCGATTAAAAAAAATCTGATTGAAGGGCTCCGATAAGGGGGGTGGAACGTGATCACATAAAGAGCTAAAAGAACCTCTGATAGGGGGGCTAGCTAGTGGTCACAAGGACAGCGAAGAAGCAAGAGCTAAGCAGGATAGACGATCCCGCATATCGGTGATCGCAAGTATCAAAGGGTGCAAACAAAGACAATTCTATGAAATTGTTGATTGTGATATCCCAGGTGGGCCCAATAATCATTTCGGCGGTCACAATATAGAGGGCACAGACTCTCCTTTATCTTTTCCAAGCAGGCCATACCCCATCGCACATCAGAGATCGCAATGTTGAGGAGGAGGCACTGAAGGTGAGCATTAGAAAACCCAGATATGTGGGATTCTATGTAACAAAGAAAAAGACCCCTAGAGGGGAGTCCAAAGGCCCTAGTGCCCGAAGACTAAGCACCTGGTCATATTCCCGAGTCACGTGAAGAAAAAGGGGCTAAATTGGATCAGAATGCCCCATCTTGTAAGGACTTTTAATGGGAAATCCTGACGCGATAACTCTGCGATAATGTAATGAAAACTTTAAAGGTGTGGTGAGATGGCAATTGAGGCATTTAAGAAAGGAGATGCAGCATTTAAAATTGGCATGGGCTGACCCAGTAAGGCCCCTTGTGACATGAAACCATGGTTGACACTGACAGAGTAAATGAAGACATGGAAGATTGGGAGGACTTGATGATCTAACATGGTGCTCAATGTTGAGGGAAGACGAAGTACCACCCAGGCAACCTCTGCTTTTGTACTGTGGCATTAAACTGATAATTGACTGCTCCCAGTTCTGGAGAATCAATGATTCAATTAGTAAAGGCAGAAGCGACGAGACTCAGCTGGGTAGCATAGAAGGCCAGACCATGGGCAAGCAACAACCTAAGAAAAGGCAATCCTCAGTATGGGCACAGAGAGATTTTGTTGGCGTTTCCATCTAATTGTTGACTTGTTTTGTTATCCTATAATGTGTTGTCGTTTAATGAAGAAATTAATCTTGTGTAATCCTTTTTTGGGCCACAGATCCATTCTAGGCCGAGACAGCTAGTCGACCTGACAATTGAGGCTCAGTTGAGATATTTTGTTGTAATTATTGTTCAATGCTCCAGTCTCCAGATAAATAGTGGGAAGCAACACTTGACAAAGGTTCATAATCCTAAATAAAGAACTACATGTTATTTTCAAGATTGTATGACTTTATGATATGTGTTTTTCAGAGTATTAAGGAAATGGTGGTGATTCCTCCTTCGAGTACTACAATATGTTACCCCCCTGTTTAAATTTCATTATGTTCATGTTTCCTCTCTGATTTTAGGTAATCGTAGATGCTAGAAATGTTTCTTATGTTCTTACATATTCATTTGTATTGACTTGTTAATGCATGTGCCTGTATGGATATCTGAGATTATATCTTTAAGATTGGGCTCCGTGAATCATCGCACCTAATCCTATTTCACCCATAATGTCTACTTGTAACTCAGATAAGTGTAGAATTCTTGATGCTTCAACCTCTATGTGATGAGTGTAGAATTCTTGACACTTCAAGCTCTATGTGATGAGTTATTTTTATCTCCTTATCTTCTCTTATTACTTTGCCAAAGCTTATTAAACTGTAGGTCCTTGAATTACTCATCCTCCACTAGTTTATACATATATTTCTATGAGTTGTATATGTGAAGAAGTACCAGAAATACATGGCTTATGCCTTTAGATGAATGAACCAACCCATGTCAATTTAAATATATATATGAAGACATATGTGCAAAAATATATGTGATGTCTCCAGCTTCTTGAAAATCATATGAGACACACAAAATCTAGATGTTCTTGGCACTGGTCTTGTAAGGAATCTGAGGTTGTCTCTGGAAGTGACAACATCTTTTGACAACGTTGCCAGAGAACTTATTAAAGGATTTTTCCCCTGGGATACAACAAATTAAGTACTCTTTGTGTAGGTGAGCAAAGTTGTTTTGATTGCATCCTTATCACCTTGGCGACTATACAAATCCAATTATCATTTATCATCCTGGCTTTTAGAAAGCCTCATACTCTCTCAAATACCTCTTAGCAGAAAATCCCATCTATATCTAACCTAGAGAAATTAACTTTTAGAAGAGTCTGGAAGGAGAAAACTCCTACTACCTATGCTACTATCTCATCATTATTTGAATCTTCCTCATCCAGCTCCCAACCCGCTGTCATTCACTGCTCATAATTTACTCCTAAGATTCTTACATACCCTACTCTAAGTCTAGCCACTCCAACCACTATGGTTTTGGCCCAAGTTCCTCTTGAAAATATCTATCCCCCTCTGTTAATTTAGATGGTTGTTCTGAGATTTTTACTAAATAAATACGCCCCTCTTGATTTACCTCAACCCCTAAGTGCTATGCATCAAGACTACCTAAATCTTTTGCCTAGATTCAATGGGGAGGATGAAAACACTTCACCAAGACACATTGAAACCTTATGTGCTTTTGTTGAGAATATAAATGTAGAACAACTAGATGTGGTCCTCAGACTCTTTGTACAATCCCTTGATGGAGAAGCCAGAAAATGGTTTAAAGCCATACCTAATGCCTCCATCACTACCTAGGAGGAAATCGAAAAATATTTCACACAAAAGTGGTGTGAAAATATAAATCATGAGTATGTCCTCACAAAGTTCAATGCTATAAGGAAGGAGCCAGAAGAGGATATTTCAAAATTCATGAAAAGGTTCAATAAGCAGTATAATAACCTACCTAGTGAGATAAAGCCTCCTCAAGTTGTTTCTCGCATAGTATTTGCGAGAGCCTTTGAATTTGACTTTGGTTTTACCCTAAGAGAAAGGAAGTCTCGCACTTTGGATCAACTCCAAGTTGATGCTCTTGAGGTAGAAGAAAATTTCACCTCGGCAGGGAAGTCAAGAGGTAAGGAT